>APFE030869933.1:126195-139716 GCA_000404065.3 Pinus taeda | reverse complement strand
ATTTTTGGTGGTTCATGAAATAACGAAGGAAATAATGACTAAATCATTATCCACAGATATTAGTGCAATTTGGGATCCTGAAAGTCAGCAAGAATTGGGTAAAATCCCCCATTTTGTAAGGGACGAAGTAAAAAGAAATACATAAAAATTTGCACAATGAAAGGGCATTTTGAATGTTACTGTCGAGGTAATGCAATGCCAGCTAAAGAAGCATTAAGTTAGTACCTAATAAATATAAATTAATTGATGACATTGAGTGTATTCTATAAAAAAAGAGTGGATCTGATTCGATACCTATTCATGTCATATCATTTGAGTTAATGGCTATTCATAATCACCTCTTGAAACATGATTCGAGATCACTGATCTTGATCATGATCCGGATCAGGGAGGAATCTTAAAAACATCATCTAAAATGATGCGGTAGTTTACATAATGGATTTCGTGGATATGGATTATGACATCATTTCATATTCGAATCAAATGCCCTTGGCTCAATATTCTTATTTTGTTATATACTGTCCAATTAAATCTTGTTTCCACGTGATTCCATACAAATGTGATGAATATTTGAATCGTTCTATTGTTACAAATAAGCCTAGGATTTTCTATCGATGGATCTAACATCTCGTCCCAATAGAGCCAATCCAACAATTCATTTATCTCTTATTCTGGATTGAAAATAGTGTATTGTGTTGATATAATTCGTCCATTCACAATAGAAATAGATTCTTAGGGTTCATCGTTTCAGTGATTATATCCAATCATGATAATCTGTGATGGATATTTATTCATAACCTAGATTACCTTATTTTGGAATGGTGGATCAAAACTCTACATATTCTTATATGAAGTAAAGAGTGAATTATTTGGTCATTCATGTAGGTTTTTTATCCCTCCCATTCATCAATTAGATTGGTAGGATTTACCATTTCATATTGAATAACCTCGCATTCCACTTCGATCATATATATCCTCAATATCTATTCGCAATATGGGTTGCTAACTCAATGGTAGATTACTCGACTTTTAAGTGCGACTAAGATCTTGTACACATTTCAATGAAGTAGAAAACTCACCGATACCATCAGTAAAGTTTGGAAGACTATGACAGATCCTCGAAGTGTAATGAACGGAAAAAAAAAGAATTTTGTTCCAATATATGATCTTTATGATACCTGATATTATTTCTCGGTGCTTTTAATTTTCAAGAACTTTTCATGAAATTTTCTGCAGAAGGAAAGGAAGTTGAATTAAGGGGTATTGCATGGAAGTCGGGAAAGATAATCAGCTCTAATGGTATGACAAAGCTTCTAAAGAAGGAATACCGAGGTGTAATTTCACAATTATGTTCGCTAGAGGTTCCCACATCGAAATCATCTATTTCTCAAAATCTCCAAAAAATCTTGGACAATCTTTCCAAGGTATTTGAGACTCCCAAAGGTCTCTCGCCTATTTGTGATCATGATCATGCTATTCATTTGTTTACAGGAAGTCTTCCTCCAAACATCATGCTGTACAGATATCCCTATGCCCAAAAGAGTGAAATTGAACATATGGTTGCAGAAATGCTAGAAGCTGGTATAATTCAACCTAGTCAAAGTACTTTCTTTGCTCCAGTAGTATTAGTTCACAAGAAGGATGGATCATGGCGCATGTGTCCAGATTATAGGGAGCTCAACAAGCTCACTATTAACGATAAATTTCCCATTCCTATCATTGATGAATTATTGGATGAATTGCATGGATCAATTTACTTCACCAAGTTGGATCTTCGTTCAAGATATCGTCAAATCAGAATGAAGACTAAAGACATTGCAAAAACAACATTTAGAACTCATGAGGGTGATTATGATTTTTTGATCATGCCTTTTGGTCTTACTAATGCACCTTCTACATTTCAAGGTTTAATGAATTCAATTTTCAAACCCTTCCTTAGAAAATTTGTGTTAGTATTTTTTGATGATATACTAATCTACAATAAGTCTTGGAATGATCATGTCCAACGTGTTGACATGGTGCTCAAACTATTGGAGGAGAAACAATTATATGCAAAAATCTCCAAATGTTTCTTTGGAGTTCAAGACGTGGAATATTTGGGTCATATTGTATCTCATGAAGGTGTTAAGGTAGACCCTAGAAAAATTAAAACCATTAAGGAATGGAAAATCCCCACATCCATAAAGCATCTATGAGGATTTCTCAAGTTAACAAGGTATTATCGCAAGTTCATTAAGAGTTATGGGAGAATAGCAACACCTCTAACAACATTATTGAAGAAAGATGCATTTTCATGGACTCCAAAAGCAACGAAGGCCTTTGAACATATTAAAGAGGCAATGTGCCAAGCACCAGTCTTAGTTACACCGGACTTCACAAAAACCTTTATTATGGAATGTGATGCCTCAAGAAATGGAATCGGTGCTATTTTAATGCAAGAAGAAAGACCCATTTCTTTTGAAATTCATCCAATCAAAGGAAAGTATTTACACAAATATATTTATGAGAAGGAAATGTTGTCAATACTGCATGCACTTCAGAAATGGCGACCCTACCTAATGGGAAGACACTTCAAGGTAAAAGCATATCAAGATAGTCTTAAATACTTTTTAGAACAAAGATTATCTCCAGAAGAGCAGCAAAAATGGGTCACAAAGATGTTGGGTTATGACTTTGAAATCATCTACAAGAAAGCGAAGCAAAATGTTGTGGCAAATGCACTCTCAAGAAACGATGAGGGTGTGGAAGCATTTCTTTGCGCCATTTCTATTATCCAACCAGATTGGATAAATGAAGCAAGGTATGAATGGAAGAATGACGAGGAATTTTGGGCACTCATTCAAAAGATACAACAAGATCCCAGTACATCTGATACATTTATCTGGAAAAATGATTCGTTATGGTACAAGCATCGGGTATACCTATGTAAGAATTCCCAACTCAAACAAAAGATTCTTATGGAATTGCACACCTCTCCCTTAGGAGGGCACTTAGGATTTCTAAAAACCTACCACAGGGTTAAGAACGATTATTTTAGCATGGCCTTAAATTGGATATTCAAAAGTTTGTGATGGAATGTTTGGTTTGCCAAAAAATGAAGTTGAAAAAATTAAGACTCCGAGACTATTACAACCTTTATCCATTCCAAGCGAACGTTGAGAGGAGGTTTCAATGGATTTTATCACATGTTTACCCAATTCTGAAGGAAAGAGTGTTATCATGGTGGTAGTGGAGAAACTTACCAAGTATGCACACTTTTGTGCATTATCTCATCCATTTAAAGTGAGTACAGTTTCTACTACATTTATGGAAACAATTCAAAAGCTACTTGGAAACCCAAAGATTATTGTAAGTGACAGAGATCCCATTTTCATTGGAAATTTTTGGATAGACTTATTTTCTTGTCTTGGTACTCAGTTAGCTCATAGCTCATCTCATCATCCTCAATCTGATGGGAAAACTAAGATAGCAAACAAATGTTTGGAAGGATATCTTTGTTCTTTGTATTTGATAAACAGACACAATGGGTCAAATGGTTGACTCTTGCTGAATGGTGGTATAACACTTCCTTCCATACTGCAACAAAAATGACCCCGTTTATGGCACTTTATGGATATCATCCACCATCCATCACATCATATTTAAGAGAAAATTCTACGGTTCAAGCAGTGGAAGATCACATCAAGCATCAACAACAAGTTCTCCAACTCTTAAAGGATAACCTCACCTTGGCACATAATAGAATGAAACAGCAGGTAGATCAACATCACAGTGAAAGAAGTTTCGATGTAGGTGATTGGGTATTCCTACGGCTACAACCATATAAAAAAATGTCCCTCAAGCAAGCAAAGAAGGATAACAAATTATCACCAAAGCATTATGGTCAGTACAAGGTGTTGCAAAAGATAGGTACTATGGCATACAAATTGGAGCTTCCTGCAGCTTCTCTAGTGCACCCAGTTTTCCATGTTTCATGCTTAAAGAAGGTTATAGGTGACAAGCCTCGAGTTTAGACAATATTGCCAGAACTTGATGAGGAAGGAAAAATCATATTGGAGCTTAAAGTAGTCAAAGAAACAAGAACTTGACAACTACGAAATAGATCAATTTCAGAGTATCTCATCAAGTGGAAGAACTTACCCATTGAAGATTCCACATAGGAGGACGAGAATTTTATACAGAAGCATCCAGAACTAATCAAGCATTGAGGACAACACTTTTTTGAAGGACAGGGGTATGTTAGGTCCCTATAATATTAGTGATCCCCCCATTAATATTGTCGGTGTATCCCTTATTGTTATTATTGTGCCCTTATTGTCCCCATATTGTTATTATTGTGCCCTGTAGAATCCCTCTATTGTTATTTTTGTGCCTTTATGTTCTTATTGTTAGGTCGGCTCAGTTATATTGTGACCCCGTAGACTCCTATATATAGAAATGAGGTTTTTTCATTTGAATCATCTAAGAATTGTTCATTTGTGTAATGTAAAGGAGGCTGGACCCTCAAAGAGGCTTATTTCCAAGGCGTTGATCTATCTTTTCTATATTTTTGTGAGCTGGTTTCATAACATTTTCTATCTTTTTGTGAGTTGCTTTGATAACACTAGGTGTTTATGTGATGTTTCAAACCTCATGAAGGGGTGGCCCTTTAGGTAGCCCCCCACATGCCCGGATGCCTTCCATTATGCTATAGCCTCAAACGAAGTTCTGCATATTTTATGGGTTTGGTTCCTGCCACTTGCAACGTTCATAGAATGCACGCCCCCTTCAGATGATCCCTTCAGTTTTGCAGAGCCCATTCCCATTCAACAGGGCTTCTTTGGTTGTTTTACCCTCCCTACCACTTATTCTTTTTAGGGAAGTGCCATTTTATCTCATGTACTTAGATGTAATTGTGTTCAGTCCTCGCTCATCTTTTTTCTAGACACATTATGTATATGGGATGCATTGTATTATTTTATGGCTCATTTATACCAGCATGTCATGTACCATTCAACATGTATTTTATTTCTCAGTTATCTTTATGGGCACAACATTATTTTTGTACTAAGTTATCTCAATGGGTATAGGTATGCCTCCCCACCTCACTGGGATTTGGTACCACAACATAAAAGGAGACTTGTATTGGTCTCACCCCCTCTATCACTATCCTTTTTCCCTTCAACTTTGTTGGTCTCTCTCTCTCTCTCTCTCTGAATCCACTTCATTGTCTGGTGATTGTGTCCTTACAACATACTTTGATTATACGTTTTTCTCCTAACACTCGTACATTGGGTGGCAATCTGTTATCACAAAAATTGATCATCTAACCATAATTTACTAGATGGATCAAAGTACACCATGTAGGGCCAATTTTACCATAGTAAACTTTCTTTAACTGTGATAAATTACTTACTAAACCACATTTGTTAAGTCATTTATAATTAAATCCATGAAGAATAATTAAATAAATCACTATTTATTTAATTATCTTCCAGGAATAATTAATTAAACCATTGTTTAACTATTATTCCTTATCACATTTGACCCAGTTATGAGAAATAAGTAGATAAATAATTAATTATCTTATTTTTCTCTAGGAAGAATTAATTAATCACTAATTAGTTATTATTCCTTGTCAAGTTTGACTAAATCCCCTAGGAATACTTAAATAAATCATTATTTTTTTATTATTCCTTAACCATATTTCTTGAGATGATAAATAAATCATTTATTTATTTATTATTTCTAAATAAAAGTTTAAATACTTTTTCCCTCCAAACCAAATATAATAAAATATTACAAATGGTTAATTCTAGAATCAGGTTAATAATATTTTATTATTTCTCATTATTTGAGAATAACCTAATATTTTATTATAAATAGAAGGGTTTTACATTCATTCTTCACTTTTGATTATTATCATTTTCGCACACCATCTTCTTTTTCATTTGAGTTCTCATTGAGCTCAAACATTATTTTTTTGTTGGTTTTTACACATTATAGAGGAGAGAGACTCTACAAAAGTTGAAGACATTGAGGATAGCAAAGAACCCATCCCACAGAGGGGGACTAGTAACAATATTTGTTCCCTTCATAGTTGTTGTTTAATAAAATATGTTATTTATATATAGGGTTTCCATTGGATTATTGGAGTTATTTGAGCTTATTTTACTATTCCATTTTGTTGTTTAATTATTTCTGTGGCATAGATCAGGGCTTTGGTAGGTTTTGTTTCTATCATTTGCTACAAATCTATATTGTTTAACAACCATTTTCATTGTTAGGGTTGTTTATTATCCACATCCTAAAGTAGTTTATTTTTGGACACACTCAAGAAGAATTCTACATACCTCAAAATGTAGGAGAGAAAGAAAATGTTGCACCTTACAAGATGTTTAATCGGTCATAGCATGGAGGGAAGGAAAATAAAGATGGTTGTAAGGGACAATTGCAGTGTTGGATATGTGGAAAGGAGAATCTCAAGATGGATTTTCCCCATAATCAATGTGGTAGGCCTCATATTTATAGTGCATAAAACACACAAACAGTTGGGGATGTTGGGCAAAGAATTCCACATATTTATACAACTCTGGATAATATGGACACATATCGCTAGGCATTTATTATTGAGATGGACGGTAAGTTTTGCGAGGAAGTTATTTCTATTTTTCTTGACCCTGGATCTAATTATACCTGTCATGCGGAAAGAGTTATTTTTGCTGACAAAACTAACCTCCCTAGGAGTCTAAGACTCTCTAGTGACAAACAAGACAATTAAGAGCAATCCTTCTCTAAACATGCATTATCATATGAGAAACCAAGTGTTTTTCGATCCTACTTGAAGTCCAACACTGTTGTAGTAGTCTAGCCTCGTCGATCCAGATGAGCTCCTCGTTCACTTCGAAACCTGCATACACTAACAATCAAACGATTACATAACACCTGAATATCTCATAAAACAAAACATATTCAACATATAGACCAAGGAGTATGTGAAACAATTCATTAATAACAAATTGTTGTGAAGAATGGACTTATTTGTATTAAGGAAACAAAGAAACCATTACAACTTGAGCCTTGGTGTTGTGCAAGTTCCTCCCAGGGTCCAGCAAGAGTTTTCCTCTACTTTGACAAGCTCACCCACCTCCAAATGAAAACTAGAAAGGATGGTAATCTCTCCTCACAAGCTTACAATGGAAGTCCTAATTTCAGCAGCATCTACCCTTTGGAATGTTCAGCTTTCAACCTCCCCTCCTTTGGCCCATGGCTTGTATTTATAGTGTTCTAGAGGAAGTTATTCAGTTCCAACATCAATGGGATACTCCCTCTTTTGGATGGGGTAGCTCCTCTCTTGAGGGGATAAGTTCCTCTATCATAGGGATGCATGAACCATCTGGAGGCGCTCAATACACGTCAAACACTCTTCTAGAAAGCTCTAGAAGTGACCACAAGTAACTTTTTTAAGATGAAACTCGCGCCTTTTGACCTTTACAGGACTACGCACCCATCCCTTGACTTACAGAGCGTACAAGTACGCAGGTACAATGAGCTTGGGATGCGTACACGCAGGCAAGGTAGAGAGAACCTGCGTACCCAGAGATAAACATGATTTTTAATGGCTTTCTCTCTTTTTGAAGTTTGACATGGAGAGCAGAGGTATAAGGCTTGACAAGGAGGATAATATGACTATTGATGGAGCCATATTAACTGCAGATAGTCATGGTGACAAATTTCAGTGTAACAGTAGCATATTTAGACAAGTGACCACCACATGCGCCATAATGGCAGTCATTCAAGACTCTCTCAGCCTCCTCGAGAGTGAGACAGCGACGAATAATTGAATCAACACCGATGCGGTATAAAGTATGTCCAATGATACAGTAAGGTTGAGATTGATGCCGAATGTGTCGGCGATCATCCTTGGTCAATGTAGACCGGAAGGTGGATGTCTAGAGATATACGATGATATCACCATACCAGGGGTCAAGAGTGCTAATTAAGAAAAGAGTCTCATCCGGAGCTGCTCATCGGCACCAACAGGAAGAGAAGCAGAGGGAAGAGAACAAATCAACTTAGCAAAGACCAATGATTTTTTAGATTTGGAAGTAGTAAACACCAAATCAAATTCTTGGAGGATGAAAATCCACTTCAAATATTTCCCCCCAGCAACTGATGAGTCAGGATGTAGGTCATGGGGTTGCATTTCGAAATCATAGTGGTAGTGCAGAGTAGAATGTAATGTCGAAAGTGCTGAACAACTTGTACGGCAGCCAAAGACAACTTCTCGACAAGATAATAACATGTCTTAGTGTCGAGGAGATTCCAACTGAGGTAGTAAATAACATGTTCATTGCCTTCGTCATCATCCTGTACCAGTACCATGGCTATAGTACTAAAGGTTGCGACTAGATAAAGGAAGTAATCATGATGATAGTTTGAGGGATGCAGCAAAGGAACATGATGAGGACAATCTTTAGGTCATCAAAAGAATTTTGAGCAACCTCATCCCAGACAAATGGGCTTCCTCGCTTGAGAAACTGGGTGAACCCTAAAGCTAGCTTAACATAGTTTGGTACAAAACAATAGAGGAAATTTTCTTTTCCCTACAGTTGATGCAATGAAGATGGAGGGGGTAAATTAACTATGGTCTCGATTTTAAAAGGATCAAGGAAAATGCCTTCCTTCGAAATGATAAATCCAAGGAGTCATCCGGATTCAACGTAGAGGACACATTTATGTGGATTCAGCTGGATGTGATAGTGTCTACAACGAAGAAAATTTTTCCGGAGATGATCAAGGTGATCATGGTGGTTACGAGAATGAGTGGGGAGATCATCCAAGTAAGGTTGAATGATGTTTCAAATGTCGTGAAATGCATAAGACATTGCTCTATGAAATGTGGCCCCAACATTCTTAAGGCCAAAAGGGAGCTTTTTGTATGCAAAGGTCCCCCACGGATAGATGAAGGCTGTCTTATCTTGATTAGCCGACGTAATGTTTATCTAGTTGTAGCTAGAAAAACCATCCATAAAAGCAAAGAATTCAATCCCAGCACATTCGTCAATGATCTGGTCAATGAAGGGAGTGGGGTAGTTATCTTTAGGATAGGAATGATTGAGATCACGGTAATCGAGGCAAACACGAATAGTGCCTTTCTTCTTTGTCACCGGTACAATATTCGACACCCAATGTGTAAGAGGGATCATATAAATAAATCCAGCTTTCAGAAGTTTTTCAACTTCACCCTTGATGGAGGCCACTTTTTTAGGGTGCACTGGACGAAGCTGTTGGAGAACGGGTTTCGCATGATGATAAGTTGGAATCTCGTGCACAACTATACTTAGGTCAATGCTGGGTATTTATTCATATGACCACTCGAAAACATCCAAAATTCTTGGAACAGAAGAGTATAAATCTTAATCTCTTCTGGAGAACAAGTTACCCCAATATGGAAATTTTCAAAGACACCAAGTTTGACAGAAATATCAATTGACCTCGTTTGGGTAATGTTACCCATGTTCCCTTCTAACCAAACTTCGTGAGTCATGATTGCTGTCTAAAGCAGCAAGGACAGGAACTGAGAAGAGAACTCCTCGAGACAAATAGACATGATCGCCGGGCTATGAAAGAACAAGGAACGATGATGAGTGTTGTTCCAAGGTACTTCTTTCCATGATACTTTTGTCAAAAAGAAAAATCTCAGCTAAGGGATTGGGGGATTCCACAGAACCAAGCCACGGGATTGAGAATATGTACTGAGAGGTGTTCTCGAAATAGGATGATTAGAGGATACCAAAGGTGAGGCCGAAACAATTTCCACATAATCAATTTTGGTGAGACTTAACGGCATAACCTTACCCCATGTATCAACAAGATTCGACGAAGGAATGACCCAAGGATAAAAATTGACCAAAATCATGTTGATAGAGGCAACATGAGGAGGTGGGAGAGGAAATATGCCCATCAAGGTAGGATATTTGAAAATTCCTGCACCCACACTCTCATAAGGAGCACCGGTGTGCTTGACATATGAAACATTGCCATCCAAGGAGGAAGAGGCAAAGAAGGACTATTGGTCGACTATGACTATCTTCCCTTGATGGGGAAAATGAATCACACGGAAGAGGGAGGATGCAACAACATGCATGGCATGGTCCAGATCCTTCCAAGTAGAAGATTGTAGTTAAGATTAGCGTCAATGATCTCTACCTCAACATGTACTGTCTTGCCCTCCAAGGTAATGGAAAGGTTGGGAAGGACACTGAATGGTCGTGAATCATGCCTGTTAAAAGCTTCCAGAGTGTTAGGGGACTAGTTTAGAGTAGGAGAACAAATTTCCTTCCAACAAGTGACAAACATGATGCAGGTAGAAGCACCTTCATCGATGACGGTCCTATGAATGGTTTTCTCATTTATGATTACATGAATGAGAAAGGAAATTTGATGAGGTAAATGCGGAACATGGTTTTCCAGGTCAAAACATATGAGATTAGAGTCAGCTGGATCAATACCCCCAATAGCCGATAATAACGATGTCCACTGAGAAGGGAAACTTTGAAGGACCTCGAGAGCAGACATAATTGATGGCACTTGAGCCAAATCTTCAACAATGTTATAACGTTGAGTGGCTCGAGCATTGGGATTGTACGAGGACTTTCGAAGCACGCCTCGAGAAGGTGGTCGAATGGCAGAATCAAGATTAGGTCACTTTATATGGAGAGGACCAGAACTGGATGGGGCAGAAGAAGAAGGGGTACCTTCTTTCTCTTTCCCTGCTGACGGGGCAAGAGTTTGATAATCCTTTGACCTGGTAGCCACGTTGATCGGGGTACTCATCATGAACACTTGTGAACCCGAGGAAGCAGATGACTGAGGCTGGTCTACCATTTGAGTCTACTGGGACGGGAAGGGCTCTTTCAGGACCGTAGGGGTCCCTTTGAGCAAATGTTAACTTCAAACCATCGGGGATAGACCTTAGTATAGTGATCCTCCTAATAGATGAGGCATATATACTTAGGTTTCCATTGGGAAGCATCACCAGCAGATGGTTTAGGAGGACCCTGTTTTGGGACATCGACTTTACCCTTGCCTTTGCCTTTCTTCTTACCTTTAGAGAATTTATCTGCTGTAGTAGACTAGATAATGTGAACCTCCAAGGTTTTACCAGGGCCAAATGCATTGCGAGAGGAGTAATTGGGAGTAGTGTTGGAGACCGACTTTGGTTTGGAAGAAGATTTTGTAGGGGTTTGAGTCACTGAACCAATTACTCCATCAACAGGTGGGGTTGCAGGAGACTTAGATGTCATCAGATTAGATGATGGTCTGGGTGCATTAGGTAACACATCATATAATGTGCAAGACTGTGAATAGACAAGGTCTAGATACTGGGCACGTGTGATGGCTTGTTCCTCAGTGACACATCCACCCATAGCAATGTCCTCAACAATTTTTTTGACAAATGATTTGGTGAACCAATCGGTCAACAACTAATCAACAATTTCAAACTTAATCATATGGTGCCTACGCCTCCATTCATGGATGTGATCGGAGATGTGAGTCACTATGTCTTGCTTGAGTGACGTTAACAGATGGGTGCCAGTTTCATAGCAAACTGACAACTGGAAATGTGTGAGAAAGGCCATGGTGAGAGTGATAAAGTCATGATAGGTATTCCGAGGGAGCTTGATATACCACTTGTCCGCAGCTCCTGTAAGAGTTCGTTGGAAAAGACGAAGTCGAATGGAATCATTAACATAGGAATTCAAGGAGCATAAGAAGTTATATGTCATCATGTGGGCTTGAGGATCCTCTTTCACTTTTCCTTCAAACTTTGGACAATTGCTCAGAATCTTGGACAGAACCAAAACCATTATGGCGAATGAAGAATCAAATCATTCGTGAGTCTAAAAACATCTGGCAGTTCCAGCATAGCCAAGAATGGCAATTGAGTATTGAAAGGCATTTGAGGTCGATAAGGGGGTCCAACTAGCGGGACCCATCCCTTCTAGTAAGGATTTTGTCCTCAAAGTGGAGGGTTTTTTCCATAAGGCATTTGATTTTTCCCCCACTGTAGGTTACCTTGCCCGTAGGGAGGATTCTGACCTTGAAAACCTTGAAACTGTCCGGCTAGAGGCTGCTGATAAGAAACATATTGGTTAAAAGGCTGTTGAGCCTGCTGGCCTTAGACATATGGATTTTGCACTTGATGTCCCTGAGCATAAGGGTTTTGGACCTGCTGCCCCTAAATGAATGGGTATTGGACCTCTTGCCCTTGGACGTAAGGATTTTGCGCTTGCTATCCTTGGACATAAGGAAAGGAGGTTGAACCTGTTGCCCTTGGACATAAGGGTTTTGTGCCTGCTGCTGCAAGACTTGACCCTGGCCCTGCCCTTGCAAGGGCTGACCCTATTGATATGAGTACAAGGGTTGCTGCTACCCGGGTTGACCTTATGGCTGCAAGGGTTGACCTTGTGGCTGTAAAGGTTGTCCCTATGGCTGCAGAGGTTGACCTTGTGAAGGCATAGGCTAGGAGGATTGCGGTGTATACTGCATCTGCAGCTGCATGGTTTTCTGCAACTGTTGTGAGGGTTGCCCCTGCGGTTGTTGCAGTTGTCCTTGCTGCGGCATGATCTGGCCTTGCTGCTGCATGGATGACCCCTATTGCAACAAAGGTTTCCCTTTCTACTCCATGGATGGCCCTTGCTACAACAAAGGTTGCCCTTGCTGTTGCAGGAGTTGTCCTTGTTGCTGCAAAGGTACTTTAATAGTTCCTGAAATGACAGCTTGAAAGTTCGTGAACTGTATCTGGCCATACCCACCAGGCACGACAGATGGAACAGGCTAGACATAGGGTCTAGGATGAGGGATGTATGATGGATTAGCCATCGCTTGTGAACCATATGGAATATAAGGAGGTTGGTACTGACCTTGAGCCATATTGGGCTACTGGTACTAGACGTGACTTGTCCCAGACGGACCAACATTGGGTTGTTGGTACTAGACATGACTTGACCCAGACGGACCAACATTAGGTTGGCTGTACTGGACATTACTTGATCTAGTAGGACCAACAGGATTTGAAATGGCACCCGAAGAGGGTTGGTTCATCCCAACCATGCGAGGTTGTGAGCCACTCACATTGGTTGTGCTAGACATCATAGAAACATTCAGACTCTGGCCCCCAGGCGGTGGAATAGCCTATCCAATTACTAGAGGGATCGATGTTATGCTTCTTAACCTGCAAAGCAATACCGAACAGAGAATATGCGAGAAAAATACCCAGAACACAAAATATGCGAAGAAAATATACCTAGAACACAGAATAGCAATGTTTTTATTACTCAGAGAGAAATGTTCACATGCCTCTTCGAGGGGGCAACCTCCAATAGAGCAGAGCTCGATTACGAGACCAGACACGATACTCCTCGCAGGGAGTCTCTATCCTTTATATATGACTCATACATGAAATACCACGGGTCAATACCGTGGGTTTTATTAATACCATCTATCTAATACTACCGCCCATTTACCCTTTATTTA
>APFE030869933.1:95061-126151 GCA_000404065.3 Pinus taeda | reverse complement strand
ATCCCTTTGAAGGAGGAGCTGGTAACTGATCTCCATTGCACTATAAATTGAGGCATTGGGTCAGTGGCCAAGGGGGTTAGAAGCTGAACTTTTGAGGGTAAATGCTAGTGAAATCAAGACTTCCTATTTGAGCTTAAGAGGAGAGATCACATACCTTTTTGGCTTCATTAGGGAGTGAGTGAAGCTTGTCAAAGTAGAGGAGACTTCTTGTTGGACCTTGGAAGGAGCTTGTACAGCGTCAAGGCAAAGGTTGTAAGGTTCTTTCTTTTTGAATTAATACAATCAAGCTCATTTTTCTCAACAAGTATCTTATGCTATTTGTTTCATGGACTCCTTGACTTTCATGTTAAATATGTTTTATAATATTGGATATTCATATGCTATTTAATTGTTTGCCTTGTTTGTGCTTGCAGGTTTGCGACGAAGGAACTTACTTGGGTCAAAGGAGCGAAGGCATCTCCGAACTTGCGTTGGGCATGAGGTAGGCCCTTAAACACATTTGTTTGCCATTGTTTATAAAGCACATTTAGAGAAAGATAGTGTTTGGTTGGTTTGTTTGTCATTAGGTCTTCATTAGATTCTAGGAAGGTCTGTCTTGTCCGCAAGATCGATTGATTCCGCGTGACACTTCCCATGACCATTGGCTAGCCCCCTTATTGAATCCCCCCCCACAATTGGAGGTTCACAATCGGTGAATTCCTTGTGATGCACAATGCACTGCTACCCTCTATCGTTGATTGCCAATTGATGATGTGATCACTACCACGTGTTGCTTCCTCAGTGGTGACATGTGTCACTCGAATATGCCCCCATAGGACCCCTAAAAATGTTAGATCATCATGCCACATGTCCTCCATATTGCCATGTCATGATGAAATTAGCCACCACATGGTCCCATTGGGACCAATAGTATTTCGCAACATGGCCCCCTAGAGGAGAGAGAAAAGGTTCGCCTGCCCCTGGGTTTTTGTTGATTTCCTTTGGAAATCATTTTCGGCCCTTCCCAGTGATTTACACTTATCAGCACATTCCTCGTGTGATTTCTTAAGAGTGACCAGTTGAAATCTTCGATTGCCAATTTGTGATTTGTTTCGGTAGTTGCGATCACTGATATGTGGGCCTTCTAATATGTCGCATGGTTGTAAGGTGCGATTTCCGATTTCTGATTGCCAATGCACCCTGGACCACTGATCACTGATAAACTATGTGCCATGGACCTCTGATCACTGATTGCTGATATCAGCGATTGCTGATCGCAAGTTTTCTCCAACCTCCCCTACTTGAGCTTTAGAAAACTCCAATTTGTGGGATCCGGGATTAAACTCAAACATTTTCCTTTGCTTTCTGGTTTTCAAGGGTAACTTTGAACCTACTCTAACATTTTATTCTAGAATCCATTTGGGGAGTTCTATATACCGTTGGAAAGCTAATTCCAAGGAATAGCCATTGGATGGTGTCTGATTTAGCTTTGAATGCTTCTATGGATTGGAGGCTAGCTCCAAACATGTCTGTTCTTTTTCCCTCTTTGTATAACTTGAACTCTCTTTTCAAAAGGTGACAACAAGAAGCTAGATGAAGATGCGGTTGTTCAAAAAGGGTTGAGATCTCTTCCTGAGAGGTTTAATCCCAAGGTGTCAGTCATTGAAGAAATGGAAAATATGAGCACTCTCACTCTAGATAACTCCTGGGAATACTCATTGCCTATGAGATGAGGATTTCAAAAGGCAAGTATGCAGCCAAAGAATCATCTTTCAAAGCATAAAAAAAGTGCAAGGAGGAACATGATGACTCATGCTATGAATCATATGAAGAAGAAACTAAGTTTTTGAGGAAGCTCAAGAAAGGATCAGGAAAGTATGAAGGTAAGTTTCCCTTTAAATGTTTTAGTTGTGGAAAAGTTGGTCATTATGCATCAAACTGTCCTGAAAAGAATAAAAAAGAGTATGATCCTAAAGAAAGATTCAAGAAGGTTCAAAAGGACAGAAAAGAAGGCTAAGAAGAGAGGATTATATGCTCAATATGAGAGATTTTCCGAAAATGAAGCTAGCCAATCCTCAGATGAGGAAAAATATGATGAGATCCCTAAGGAATCATGTTGATGGCCATTGAAAATCTGCAAGTCGAGGATATTAACTTTGATACTGAAGAAGGATAAGTCGACCTTGAAGGAGAAATGGTAAGTGCTCTTGAAGAAATAGAAAGGCTGAGGAAGAAAACCAAAACCCAAAAAACATCTTTGATAGAAGAAAAGGTTGAGGTTGTTGAGGCATTGCTTCTGCAACTAGACAAAGGTAAGAAAATACAAGATTCCTTCAACCAATAGTTCAATGAAAAGGCTCAAATATGTGAGAAGTTGGAAGGAGAAATTATATTTTTGAAGAAGGAATTAGAGAAGGCTAAAACATAACTCAGTTTCAATCATAAATTTGGAAAAAGGTTTGAAGATTTGAATGAGATAATGGAAGCACAATGAGCCTCCTCAAATCAAATTGGTCTAGGCTATGAAGCTGAGTTCAACAAAATAACTAAATTAACAGGAAAAGAAGAAATTACCTTTGTTCCAGCAAAAGAAGGGATTGCAAAACAACAAGAGACAATTTCTCAGCAAAAGAAAAATAAACAACAACAAAAGAATAACATTGGCCAAGTAAATCGAACTACCCAAAAATCAACTCAGCGCAGAAGGCAACATTTTAGGAATAATAATATATTCCTAGGTTATTGTTTCACATGCACCTATTATGGCCACAAAGCAAGAAACTATAGAGTTGATCTCTCTTACAGATATCTTTGATTCAAGAGAATATTTGTTATAGCTCCAAATATCACTCTTGGTATTTGTCATGCTTGGTTTATGGCCTAGGGAAACCCCTCCTTCTAGACTTGATCCGAATATTTTAAAAAACAATGTTTTACTCCCTGTATGCTACTTTTCCCTGTGTTAAAAGTGTGTACACGTGAGTTAGTCAATACCCAACCCGTGTATATGTGTTAAAACACTTTAAAAAATTAAATTTCCTTAATTATGGGTGGAGATAATGGGTTTTACCTATTGATTACCTATTAGTGCCCGTGGCCCAACTGTTCCCAACTGTTTCCCAACTAAAAAACTAATTTGGGAGAAGTATAAAAATACTTCAATGGGAAGGCCTTAAGGAGGAGAGAAATGATAGAATTACTATACTGAGATTATCCCCTGATCAAGTCTGAAGTATCCCTGTCCTTCAAACACTTCCCCAAGTTCAGGAAACCCTTGTTACCTTGAGTGTTGATATTCTTTCACTTGTTGGAGATATCATAGTATTGGTTATGGAAGGAGGTTGTTGAAGACTGGGACTGGATGGACCTAGAGGACAATTCCGCTTGGAGCTGAAAGAGGAATACTCAGGTGAACTCTTTTCATGTTTTATTATAGTTTTCTACAATAAAGAGAAACACTATCTTGTTCCTGATATTGACTTTGTTTATGCATCAGATGTTATTGTTATGGTTTATATATGAATGACTATTTCAATGTGTAACTAACTATCTACTTATATTATATAAAGTTGATTTCACTAAAATTCTTTATCTACATGCTTCTATGTGTATTCGAATTGGTTGATTTGCAGGTTCGAAGATCATTAGGAGTTGTAGAGGGTTTGAACCATGGCTGGAACTAGCCAAACGAAGGACATCCGAGTATGTTCATCCTCACATAGTTATTTTGTTTAAGCATGTTGCCTGAGTTGAATGCTTGTTTCTTGTTGTAGATTACTCCGGATCTGATAGGGTTCTGACCCAAAGCCCTAGGGGACTTATTCCCTCAACATAACTGGCGACTCCACTAGGGATAACAATCTTGTTATTCCTAGTTTGGGTTATTCAGTGCCAATAAGGGCTCAGTTCTTAGTTTGCTTGCTGTGACTGTATTGCTTGCTCCTGTAGGAACTCAGACTTCAAGTCTGATCTTTTTCATCAATCCTCATTTTTTATTTTTCTTATAAAACTTCATATACGCACCTTTGTCTGTTTACATAAACGTACACACGCTTGTTTCTGTGAACTGAAACCACGTATACGTGAGTTTCTTTTGGCAAGAGCACATGTACATGCACCTGTGTAGGGACACAATCGCGTATACAATTTTTTGCATGCTTTTTTGAAATCTTTCTGTCCATAAATATTTGTTTCTTGGTCTCTGTGGTTTCTGAGTGTTCAGTTTCTGTCTTCAGATTCTAATTGTTCAGTGAGCTTACTGTTTTGAATTCTCTCTTGCTTTGAAAATTTTTTGGCCTCAGTTTGCTTTTGAGTGAGTTTTATGATTTGTGTTTGAACACACAAGGCTTCTTATAGAGGTTCTTGATTGGTCTGGTCTTTTGGGATAGAAGATTGTTTGCGATCTTTGTGTCAAACTTCATTATTTGTCTACTTGCTTTGCTTCCCATCATTTTTATGGCCATACACTTTTTCTTGCTTTTCAAAAGTTTCTTGTTGTTGAATTTGAAAATGTGTCTTTCCTGATTTTTTGATCAGTTTCTCAAAGCTCTTTTTGCTACTTTTGGATCGTTTAGTGCAAGTTGAAACATCTATTTTGTTCAAGTTCTCATTTGTGTTGAATTGGTAACTTACAAAGTTTCCTTGTGCTTTGCTTTCGGTCTTTGATTCTTTGGTAGCATTTTGAGTGCTTTTCAAAAGTTGTTTTTATTGCTTCTTGAAGAAAAAAAAGTTCTTCAAAAACATCATTTTTTCTTTCTTTTGTCGAATTTGATTTTGGTTTCCTTGATCTTGTGAAAGTGAATTGTGATTTTTCGAGATTTGCCTTGCTTATTTGGAGGAAAATTTGTATGTGAAACTTGCATTCTCTTCAAGCATTTAAGTTGGCTTATTAAAAAGTTTTAAACAATTTCTTTCATCTCTTCTTAAAGTAATCTAGAATTTTGCATTATCATGTACACCTTGCTTTAGGGTAGTTTTTGTGACTATGAAGTCTACTACAAGAAAAGAAAAGGAAAAAGTTTTTGCTTTATATAATTTTCTTAGAACCCAAGTAGAAGTTGCTTTTTATCAAAGAAAAAACAAGTGCATTGCATATAAGTTAGTTTTTCATTAATTTCTTTTGCATCATAAAAAACACCATCGGTTTCATTTCCATATTATCCCTTGACTTAAAAGAACAACCACTTAAAATCAAGCACTTAATAAAATCAACTAGAACTTTTTATGTTGTCAATCAGTATACACCAACAAGTTTTATGTTTATTTAGGGCCTTGGATTAGGCAAGAGGAGAGTAAACTCTCCAAGGCCGCTCTAAATTGTAAAACATAGAAGTCTGAATAAAGAGTGAAATCCAATAGCATTAGGGAGACTGGAAAAGCTCAGTGACTGGGTGTTAAGCATGAGGGTTTGTGAATATAAGGACGAGAGATACCCCCTCTCTTACTTGTCAGATCTTACCTCACGACTGTTCCGCCTAGCTTCTGATACAAGTTTGTGTCTTTAGTTTCCAATCCTAAGGATCTACATAGGTGGCTGTGGAGAGGAATCCCGTGGCACTTGAGGTTAATGTTGCATCACGTTCAACAGTACTTCTGGAGGGCACCCTTGCAAAGCTTGGGGGCTTGCACTGACAAAGGCTGTTGTCTGGAGGTCAGCGTAACTACCTCTGATACCTTTGCTAGTGGACTTGAGGCATAATTACCCCCATCTATTTTCAGAGGGCCCTTATTATTCACTTTCTGTATTTTGGTGTCCGGTCCTAATCACTCGGAGCGGAAATACTTGGAAGTTGTTTGACTGCTGAATTCTTTAAGGACATTTTTAGTGTGTGTTCTGTCTCCTAGTCAGCCAAGCTTTCAATTTTCTTGAGTATTTAAGTAGATCTTATTAAAATAATTCAAAGTGGCTAACCGATCACTTAGACGGTCCCGTAGACTTCGTGGGCTTTCACTTATGAGTCCAGAGCCTTCTCCTAGAAGGTGTAGGAGTGATTCTGCTGGTGGTTTTCAACCAGTGTCAGCTGCCACATCAGAGATTGATCCTCCACTTGGGGGCATTAGTGTACAAGATAGACCTGGTACTACTACAGAGCTAGAGAGGAACACACCAGTTCTTTCTCAAGTTCTCTTCTAGTTGGAAGATAATATTGAGGTAGAAGAGCTCTCAAAGTTGATTGTGGCTCTGAATTCTCCTCTCTCTTTTGATCATCCAGATGTATTCTTATATGTTAGAACTCTAACACACAGGCCTTCAAGCCTAGTTCCACACACATCTATCCCTTCGATGACCACTGCTGGAAGCATGGAATCCACCACGAGTGCTACGAGTATGCAGACTTCTATATCAGTACAAGGGGGAGGAACTATTTCCCTCCCTTCTACATCCTTATTTGGGTCTACTACTAGCACATCCTTATTTGGGTCCACTTCCATTCCATGAACGAGTGGAAGTTCCTGAGCTAATGCATCTATTTTTGGATTCTTCCCTTTTGGAATGCCCTCTCAAGGTATTCCTTCAACTCCATTAAATGTACCATTAACTACCTCCACGTCCATGATGAATGGATCAGCTTATTTTCAGGGTTTCCCTTTTGGGAGTGGTCATATACCACCTTCCAATCCAATGGTAGGATCTATGCCCTTTCCTTTCACGAGTCAAGGTAGCAATCCCTTTCAGAGTTGGTCTAACCCTGCGGTTAGTGGGGCAGGAGCTAGGAATCCATTTTTTAGCCAATAAGGGAATGTGTTGTATTCCTCAGTTAATTCATTTTGAAGTTTTCCACCCTTAGCTAATGCTTTGAAACCTTACTAGGGGTTGTCAGCTCCTTACAATAATTCGTTAGGGGGGAAATTTGCTTGTTACAGAGGTTTTTCGGTTGGATTTGGTCAAACTATGAGTTTTGCTAGACCACAAGGTTCACCTTTTGGTTCAATAGGTTCTACTAGTTACTCCGGGCAATGTGGTGTGTTTCAAAATTCAGGTCATTCTTTTCAAACTTTTGGGAACCCCGCCCAATCTGGGTGGAATCCCCAAGGTCCTCCATGACTTCCTTTTCTGGCGATGCTTAATCTGCCAAACTTGACTAAGTTGACGAACAATCCAATCAGATACAATCTGGCTTTGCCTCCGGTCCCAACCAAACTTCCATCGAATATTCCAAAATTCGAAGGGAAGAGTGGTGAAGAATCGGGTGACCATGTTACCACATTCCATTTATGGTGCTCATCTAACTCCCTAATCAATGATTCAATTAGGTTGAGACTATTTCAGTGCACTTTAACTGGGAATGCAGCTAAGTGGTATATAGAGTTGCCAGGGGGCACCTTTATGTCTTTCACCGATTTGGCTAACATTTTCTTAAACCATTTTCAGTTTCCTATACATTATGAAGCTGGAACTGAGCTTCTGGCCAATTTACATCAGGACATGGCTATTAACATTTTGGATCATATCTAGGAATAAAGACAAAGAAAGAAGCTCATTAAAGCTAAAATTCCACCTGAATTCCATCTTGAATGGTTTTTAAAATCATTACAACCCGAGATGTCCAAGGATGTTTCTATTTCCAAAGAGTAGGCTATATTTCATGCCCAACAGTTAGAAATGATATATTCTCAGTCTAAGACTCTTCAGAATATCTTTCCTGATGCTCCTAGATCCATGGTTGATATAGCCAAACCAAATCCAGGCCCGCATGTTGATGGTATTGTTGGATCGATTGATGCAAATGCAGTGAACCTTTTGAGCCAATTGCATAAGTTGTCTCTACAAACTGTTTCTTCCAATCAGGCTGTACCGTGTGCTCCTTCACCTTCCCAACCTTCTTCTGTAAATGTCGTTCAGGCTTCTAATCCCAAAGGAAATCAAAATTTTGATGGGAAGAAGAAAGGACGAGGTAAAAAGAAGAATCAGGATGGGAAGGGTAATGCAAAAAAACCTAACAATGGTGCTGGTGAGGGTGGGAAAGAGTCTAAGAAGAAAGTTAAATTTCCATGCAAGTTATGCAGTGGAGACCATTTGACTCATCTCTACCTGAAAATTCAAGATGCTCAGCGCTTTTTAGTGCAGCAAGGGTCTTCTAGCTCCCAAGCTGTGTTAACCTTTCCCCCAAGGGCAACAACTACTTGCTGGCACGAAATCAAATCATGGTACCTCTGTAGGGGAAACCAGGTGGGGGACAATTCCTCAAATGTTTTCATGATGAGTTATAATGTCAATGTGGCTACACGGTCACAGGATTATGGTGAAGCAGAAACATCTAAGGATAAATCTATTCCTGGAACTACGAATCCACTTCATGTTGAGCGACCCTCTGTTAAGTCTATTCCTCGGATACTGAAAAGTTCCGCCAAGTGCGCGACTATCAACCCTAATGCTAGGGTAGCCCAGAACTACTTCATTGTCGAGGATCTGGCTCAAAGTCCTTGCGTTATGCCTGCTTTAGAGGTACTCCAATCGTGTCCTGCTCAACAAAGTGATTTACTTTCAGCAATCGGGGCAGTCGATCCAAACAATTCTTTAGTGCTCACGTTTGACATGCTCAATGTCAAAAAGAGACTTCCTCATCATATGGATTTTCAAATAAAGTCTAATTACTGGAAAATTAACATTTTTCGAACAGTTATAGATGAGGGAGCTTCCACGTGCGTAATGTCAATGTCATGTAGGAAGGCCATTGGATCACCTACAGTTGTTCCTTCACCCACTCTCTTGACAGCATTTGATGGACATTCTCATAGGCCACCCGGGATTATCCCAGCCTTTCCTATATGTGTTGAGGAAAGGTCGTTAATATCGAAGTATAAATAATTGATGCCGACCTTGATTACAACCTCCTCTTAGGACGAAATTGGATTTATGAAATAGATGTCGTAGTTTCGACTCTATTTCACATCCTTTGTTTTCCTCATGAGGGGAGAATTGTTAAAGTTGATCAATTGGATTATTCTCCAGTTGACCCTCGTGCAACTTCGGATTCTACCGTTCCATTAGTGGATAATCCTCATCAACCTATAGAGAATCTAGGAGTTGGGATGTATTCTTCTTGATGGGTGTATTTCATCTTCCCCCTCCTACAACTAGAATCGATACAATTTCATCCTCCTAAGAGCCTTTACAGAAAGAGTTTGTTACAACTCATTATTTTTCAGATCCTTGGACCTTACCTTCATCTGCAACCACATCAGATGAAGGGAAAGTGGGTGGAATAGAATCTCCTATGTCTGCAGCAGATTTTAGATATGAATCTATTGATAATTCTGTAGACGACCTTCCTACTCCTTCTTCGGAAAAGGAGTTAGATGGTGATGTGTCTCCTACTTGGACCCTTGATTCCACTTCTAAATTGGATTGCTTAGATATAGTTTTTCTATCTAACAAAGCAATATTCAAAGCAATGATGATGGTAGATCGACCATTGGAAGATTTACATCATCATTCATATTTTTTTCCTCCTTTGCATGAAGTCGAATCTAGGTCCTCCAATCTGCTTACTAGCGATGTTTGTACAGTTGCTTTGGCTCCAACACAATTATCTGCTGAAGGTATTATATTGATTGGCTTAATTATTGTACCTATAAACATCTCTATGAACAAGCTGGCAAAGCCCCTTGATGGGATCTACCTTAAGAGGCCTTTTGCTTAGGCTTCGGCCGAGCAATTACTTCTTTGTCTATTTTGTATTTTTGTACATATTCTATCGAGATTTTTTATGATATTGACACTTATTTGATCTACTTTGGTAGGTGTTGATGGATGAATTGGTCTATTTCGGATTCATCGATGGTGCTAGTCGGCACACTCAGAACCTCTCTTCCGCAGCTTCGGTGATTTATTATCCAATTGGTCAGTTGATGGTGTCAAGGGGAGTATGTATTGGTTCTGTGTCAAATAATATTGCCAAATATACTGTCGTCATTAATTTACAATCCGAAGCTATTTCCTATGGAATTGATTCGTTGGTAGTGTATCTTGACTCACAGCTAGTAGTGTCACAATTGAATAACATTTATCGGGTTCGGGATCCTTATTTATATCGCCAATTTTTGAAAGTGAGGGTGTTGCAAAGATCATTTTTTTTTATTACTTATTTGCACATTCCACGATCTGACAATTCATTAGTAGATTATATCGCTAATCAAGCAATAGATTGGCATATCATTCATTCATCAAGATAAAAACAAACATAAAAAATCTGGAACTGTATATATATATATCTTAAAACCACCCATGTGTACATAAAGTGTTTCAAAAATAATATACAAAATTAGGACTAAATTCCCATAATCATGTCCAGTCTATCTACCACCTGACTTAGGATGAGCGGCTAAGAAGGTGACCACTCCGTTGGCCACACGCCAAAGAATGCGAACCTAGTCTCGTGGTACTCCTACCATGCGGCGCTGCATCTCCTCAGGTCGGTCTTCTACGGTCACCATCGGTACCTAGTGAGTCAATCTCACCAAGTTTCTTTGGACTATGTACAAGACCCTCTTTGTCTCTACAGCTACCTCTTAAACACCTCTTCCGTGACGCCTTGTTGGGTTGTGTTATATTCTTTCCACATAGCTAATAGGGGGTTTGAGGGGTACCTGTAACCCCACTTTATGGGGTCCGGGGCAGTGCCCTGGAAAATTTTGGTTTTGGACCCTATGTTAGGTTGGGTGGACCCACCTATGGTTTTGTGCATGATTTTCGCACATGTTTTTTGGACGCGATGGTTTTCGGTCCATGGTTTTGGACACAATGGTTTTTCGGTCCATGGTATTGGATGCTTCGGCATGTATAAATATGAATTGTAACATTGAAAGGAACAGAATGAAAACTCAAGCTGGTAGTCCCGGTTTAGGGATCCAGTGGGAAATCTTTCTGTATATGTGTTTTATGTGTTATGCTCTCGCATTTTTATTTTTCATGTGATTTAGAATTCGTATGCAGGTAATTTTTGTACGGGGTTAAAACCTACACGCCTGTGCTGCGGAAATCTGTTTGGTCGTACCAGGCCCACATCTGGAACATGATCATTATATCAGTATTTTAATCCCATCAATAATATCTTTAAGTTCATTTTCATATTTAAAAAACATAAAAGAAAAAAACTTAAAATTGATAAAACTAAAAAAAATGGTTACCTATCTCTCCCCATGTTGCGTTTGGGGGCAGCACCAAATCCATATCTCCTCTGAAATCCATGCTAGCATAGGGATAGTTGTCCACAACAATGATTTTTTGTTTCCACCGGGAGAAGAACTCATCATCGAATGCAGTCCTCGGCACGTCCCCACCTCCAAGGCGTTTCATCAGTTCGGCCCACCTACTCATCCAAGGATCTTGGGGGCTATTGATGGAAACTGATACTCTGGGACGTAGCCCAGGAACCTTCTCGAAGAAGAAGGAGCACAAAATAGTCCCATATCCAAAATTTTTGGTCTTTCCTTTCTGAATGGAGGACAACTGGCTCTTCATATTGGTGAGAAGAGGTGTACACCAATCAAAAACAGTAGTGAGACAATCCACGACCAAGCTCATGGATCGTCGTGACGCTTGGTGCAATGAGGTTGATCCGTTTATCCTGGCTATGGTGAACAGTAAGATCCTCAGGGACAAGCTCTCTACATGTTTTATTGGTATTTGGCTTCCAAACTTCTCCGAATGCCCCAGACAGTAAATTTGTACGCAACCTTCCATTGAAAGACTACCTCATGTCCGACCAATCAAATTTACAACTTCTCCTCTCCGGGAGAGACCGGTGAAAAAGTAAATATCTTCTACCTCTATCCTAAAAGGAATTTGATCAATCATAGATGCATCATCTTCGATACTCCAATAGTGGATTATCATTTCAAGCAAGTGAGTGTTGGCCTTCATATTTGGAATTTTGAAAATTTTCAATAAGCCACATCCCCTCAATGCATCTAAGGCTTGTTTATCATTCATAACTTCATTATCAATGGTAGTATGCTCCCTCTCTCTCCATGTAACTGTCATCCTGAAAGAATCAAGTTTCAACCGTTAGATTTTTGTGTTTAAGTTTCGAACCGTGTATACGTGGGTCCCTTTCATACACAGTCACGTGTAGGGCCTGCATGTATGTGGTTTTATAATATCCAACCCACGTATACACCGCGTTGAAATTTTTAACATAAATTCCTACGGTCAAATCTCAATTAAAATTTCTAAAAACAATCATAAATTAATGCAATCTAGATTTGGGGGTTACCTGATGATTTTGATTCAAATTGAACAGTCCAATTCTTTGGGGGGCAAGTTTTCTCTTTTTTCTCCACAGCTTTTGCTCTGAACACAAATGGTACAAATGGTGAGTCAAAAAGTCATTTTATAAGCTTTGAAAATGTCAAATTTTTTCAAAACTTGATTTTTTTCGTCTCATAAATCTTTTAACTTGTGAGCTTGGATTGTCGGGAATAGGTTGTTTTTTCAGGACATTTTGGATGCTTCTTTGGAAATTTCACAGCGGTTCCATGATTGTTGATCTGCCATGGCAGGTATTGTTTACTCACTGGCATATAGGTTAGGGAAACCATTTTTTCCGTTGCATTTTGCATACTAGCCTCCATTTTTCGATACACTTGCCATAGGGTCGATCCCATCATGTTATGGTTAGTAAACCATGTTCACTCTATTAGTGTCGGTACCTTCATCCCTCCATCAGTGATCAAAATTCTCTTTTTGCATGCATTTTAGGTGTCCCATCCGATCAGCTACATTACATTAGGTCATGGATCATCTGATGGTAGCGGTTCTTTATCAAATTCCTTCATGCTTTTTATCTGCTGGCCTATTTTCATATGTACAAGTCATTTGCTGTCATTTTTATTTCATTTTAGTTGCAGAAAGTCATTTTAGTGTTTTCAAGTCTCATTAGGTCTAGGGTTTGTCACCATGGTCATGAAAAAAAGCTCAATAATGGTCAGTAGGCACATGAGGAGGTCTAATAAGGTCTTAGCATCAAATTTTCAATAATGATATACTCAGTAATTGATTTTTTCCTCAAAAACCTGTTTTGAGGAAAAACAGAGTTTTTATGTTCTATGTATAAAAATTTCATGTAATTTTAATTTTCCTATATGTAATAAGCATCATCTGCAGCCCTAGGTCACCTTGTCAAACTTCTGCACTCCAGCTCCTGCAAAAAAGACAAGAAAATCTGAGCATTAGTCCATCAAATGAAAAAAAGTGAGTCAAACTGCAAAACCGAGTTTTTTAAAGAACAAAATGAAAGCAAACTTTAGAAAGTGGGTTTCTAAATGAAAAAATTAAAGTCAAAGGATATATAAGCTATTTCTTGTGTTAAAGACTTCATTTTTTCTCAAAGAGAGACAGAACAAGTGAAAATCACGTTTTTGAGGCGAAAGAAGGGAAATCGTAGCAAAACTTAGAAGTTTCCCTAGGCGCGACGCACCTGGGTAGTGGTGCGGTGCACCTGCCCAGTGCGGCACACAAAGCGTAGGAAATACAAAGAAAGTTGAACAGGCGCGTCGCACCTGAGTGTTGGTGTGGCGCAGCAGTCTGCCAAGCCTAAATTTCATTATAATGACCTTGCCAAGCTCCAAATTTTTGCAAACTTCATTCCTCCAGGTAAGTAAAGCCTCCTAATTGCCATTACAAGAGATTTAGTCCTCATTGATGGAGTTTTAATAGGTGAAACATCAAACCCTAATTGTTGCACAGTTGCATTACAAAAACAACCTAGGGTTTTGTAATTTTTCATTCTTGCTGTTTTACTCCCCTACATCATTTTCACATTTCTCTCCATAGAAATTTCACTCATTTCACTTCCCTTTCCCTCTCTCATTCACACTCATCCTACCCCCCTATCCCCAAAACCATAAAACCCTAACACCTAATTCCCACTCTTCCCCAAACCCTAATTTGTATTCCCAAACCCTATCACTCCCTAATAACCATACAATCAGCATCAAAAACTCCCACTCATCAGTCCCATTCATCAAATCCTAAAGAAGAAAACAATAGTCACCTACTCTTGAAATAAAATCTCTTCATACTCATCATTTTGCACCATACAATGGCAAACATGGAAACAGATTCAGCTTATGAAAGGGATGAGGAAACAATGAGTGATTCCTCCCAAGAGATTCATGCACTGAGAAAACCACATAAGGGAGGAAAACACATCTGGGAGGAGCCCACCACACTTATAGAGTTATTGGCCTGCCCCCTTGCAGTAGCATGTTTCAAATATCAGTCTTGCTATCAGTTTTGTGAGATGGTGGAGAGGGTGAAATACCACCATGAACTTGCCAGACTATTTGTCCTTCATCTTCACAATGGCCACGTGAACTTAGCAGGTGTTTCCTTCACTTTAACACTTGAAACTATAGCTGAAGCAACAAGGATTCCGAATGTAGGTGAACAATGGAACAAAGGACAACATGTGAGTAAAGAGCATTATGAGCCTTATCTCAAGGCTAGTTATCAAAATCAGATTAGATTATTGATGCTTTTCACTAGAGTGAGGATAATGAACCTCCCCTATTTCATATGCAGAAACATTGAGAAAATGGCTACATTGGTGCGAAGAAAATCTCTTCATCAAAAATTCAACAACATTTATCATTTTTCATTGATCGAAATTGTTGGTTTGCATCAGTTGAGTTTGTTGAATGTTTCATGGGACACTTTCATTTCACATGAGGTTTTCAAAAGTCCTCAAGTAACCCCATCAGTTTTTCAAGAGGAAGGAGGGCCTTCAAATCAACTAGAGGTTCATGAGACTCAAGCTATAGGGGTGCCAGTATATGTCACTTATGAAAGGGGACAAGGAGGCTATTTGCAGCTGCAAAACGAGTACTATCTCCACCTGGGGTGGAAGGGGTCTCATTTCCTTCATTAGATCATAGGCAAATGCTATCTTCACCCAGGGTGAAAGGGGCTTTGCCTTCTTCTTCAGCAAAGCAGGTACAAGATAAAGGGAAGAAACCATTGCATGAAGTAGGTCCTTCTAAAGGTCAGGAGAGAGATTTCATTTTGATTCAGGGTGAAGATACTGATTTGGGCTCCCAAAGCTCAAAACTCAAGGAGATCATCAAGGAGCAAGAATCTGACATCCATGCCTTATTTCTTAACCTTGAAAGGGCTAAGTGGATCATGAATTACCTTGAGAAACATAACAAGTAGTTGGAGGATAAGCAGACAATCATGGAACTACAAACCATAAGAGAAAACAAGCAAGCAACAAAAAGAAAAAAAGTCAAGTTGACACCCCTCGAGCAAGATATTGATGCTGACTGGGAATCTTAGCTAGAGAGGGAAAATATGCACTTGGAGAAGCTGCTTGAAAAGGCCAACAAGGATAAAAATATGTTGCGGCACAAGGCTTATCATTATTTGGCACGCAACAAAATTTGAAAAACTAGGATAAGGTGCCTAAAGGCCAAGTTGAAGAAGACTTTGAGGAGCAAGAAAGACCAAGATAAACTCAAGATATTGGCTGGAGATTCTTTGGACCAGCATAGTACTTGATGCAAATCAATCATACAAAATTTCAAGAAATTTGGCAAACTTTTTGACAATTTTGAATTTTTGAAGGAAAAAACAGGTCTTTCTGGCAGGTGCGTAGCGCCACATGGCGCTCGCTTTTTATAGGGACCTCTTCTGGAGAAAAACTTTACATTTTTGGATTCCTCATGGAAATCTATGAATACCCAGAAATTACTAGAAAGTTTTGACAAGTTTTGGGTGAACAAAAGGACCAAAAACACCTCAAAAATGCCCTCTCTACCACTTTTTGGCGACACAGGAAGCAGTGTTGGGAGAACTGATTTTTGGAGGGGCAAATGGGCACCAAATTCTGAATTTCGACTTGTTCTAGAAAGTAGATAGAGAGACCTTTCCAACAAGCCTACTTGGAGAAAATTGGATGAAGGAGAAGGCCTCCAAATGCAGCTGGGAAAAATAATTATGCATAGAAAAGTGGCGCTACGCACAAGATAAAAAAGTGTTAATTTTGCCTAAAAACTCTGTTTTTCACCTAGTTTTCTTCTAGTTTGAATTTTTTATCTCTTATGGTAAAATTAATGAGCTGAAATGATGTAAATTGATGTAATATGATGTAAAAATGATAAAAATGGACTTTATAAGGTAGATACATCAGTTGTAGGTGGTTTGGAGTTGAATGAATCAGTTTCCTAGGTTTTAGAGGCAAGTTGTTCCACTGCCTAATTTAGTGTTCCTAGTTTAGAAATGGTTGAAACCACCCCTCTTCTCATGGATTCGAAAACTGATGGATATCACAGGTGGTTTGGAGGTCTATATCATGTGTTTTTTCAGTCATTTTCAAAGGTTGGATTCTTGTGAAAGCTTTGAGCATCATTGTACATTCATCTCTGCAGTTTGACAAGGAAATAGACCAGGGTTTGTAGCATTTTGTGGGATTATTATGGCAAGGTGATTTAGTATTGTTTATCCTTCTGTAAGTCAAGTTATCATGTGTTTATGTGTGCCATTATCTCTCTCTTTTTCAGCTTAACTAAATGTATCAAGTATAAAGGTGGAAATCATTGATGTTGTAGTGCTCTACCTTAGGGTTTGTTTAGCTTTTCATGTTTTCTATTGTTTGAAGAGGATCCCTTGATATTTTCATGCCCTCTCCAACTCCTCACCAGTCTTAAGACTTTCCATTTCACTTAATTCAAAGTACTAAAGCATTTTCCTACCTTGCCCCATAGAAACCTCTACAAACTGAGTCCCTTCTCTGGACCCAAAACTGGCTTTTACTTTTAATCTAGCAAACCAACATAAAATTCAATCAAACTCCTCTGAGCATATACCTAGCCTAAAATTAGTCGTTACATCAGTCATCTCAAGCCTCATTTGCTATGTTTTCTTGAGATTGACAAGGAGAGAGCCCTCTCCTGACCCGGTAGGGCTAGCTACCAAGTTAAGCGTGGTTTGATGTTACCCTAGACCTGCCTTTCTCAACCTGAGGTAGATTTAGGCCCTAACACACTCACCGATTTTTTTAATATCATGACATGATGGTAGAGCCATCCTTTACATGGGCATCATAGTTAGCACCTCACTAACATTGGTTGCCCATGTTATTTTATTGAGTAGTCTCGGGAGTCGTCTTTAGTCCTACCATGACTTGTGCATTGAAGACTCATTCCTCTTTGCTTCTTCGCTTCGTTCTAGCCTTATACCCTAGAGGCTCCTTTGTGTTGAGTTGTACTATTGCATTGTATTTTGACCATTTGCACCTTTTGGCCTTGAGCCGGCTTCAATTGGACTCATGTTTAAGCCACTTTTTGACCATGTCTTCTGCAAACTCAAACTTGCAATCCCTTAGCTTCTGCAACTTGACACATCCTCAGACTCATGGAAAGAACATCCCTTTGAGTTTCCTTGACTAGCTTCACCTCCCTGCATTAAGGATAGGAATGTTCCCATCCCAGGAACTAGATCATTTGTTTCAATTACACTCGTTCTTTCCACTGTACTATAACACTCTTTTATTCTTTTTCCAGCTTAAAGAAAAAGACAAAAAATTATATATTTCAAAAGAGAGGGAACGAGAAAACATTTCCATATATTGTTGGCAACTAGAGTTAGTTGTGTCGCCTTTGAACAAAGCACTCAAAATAAATTCTCTCCTCCATTTGGGTGGGATTTAGTTTGACTTAGGTATGCCTTAACCTTGTTATTGAGTCAGTTCTCCTCCGATTGGTTATCTCTTCCAATCATATGGAGAGTTCGTTTATGCATCCTGCATGACGAACTTATACATAGTTATCATATGTTGCCACATAGTCATCATTGAGTCATGCTTTTGTTCAAGGGATGTAAGCCTAAGTCAGCCTCTCTGCGTGTCTCTTGACGTATTTTTCATTCGGCCATCCCTGGTTGTCACTCTTATTTGTCATCACATCAGTTATATTGGTCCTTTACTCGTACCGGTTTGAGAAGGTCTCCATTGACTTCTTGCAGGCGGGTCTTGTCCTTATTGACGACGACATCTTGCTCTGAGTACAGACCTAGAGCCGCACCCTAGCCTTATTTTCATTATTGATAGGTCACCTTGTGCTCAACATTGATTAGTATCATGGGTCTTTAGCAGAGTGGTTTCCCTTATGTTCGACATCAGCTTTCATTATCACACATTGGCATTTGTGCAGTGCCTTGGTTTCCATTTGACCCTATTGTTGGATTCCTCGCCTTTGTGTCAGCTTTCACTATTGGTAGGTTTAGAGGGTTTCTATCATGAGCTAGCTACATATTGTGTACGCCAGAAACGTGCTTCGGTCGGGTTACTACATCTTTTTTCATCTGATTCCTTCCACATTATTGGCCTACGGGTTACACTCACGCTAGATTGATGGAGGATGCCTTAATGCCTTCCTTCTAGTGGATATTTCCCTATCGATTATGATTCATTACTTTAAGGCAAAAGTCTAGAGTCCATTTGGCAGTACCTTGGGGTTTGCAGTCATCAGTGGCAGATCCTTCGCTATCGACAGTGGGAAACCATCATTGTCTCCTGATTGATAGATTCTTCAAGGTGTTCAACTTCATCTCATCTATTTGCACTTGTTAGATTGTACTGGGTACCTTAACTCTCATTATCATTATCGGTGAGTAGTCTCACATTTGTTAATGGTATACATCAATGACCGGTAATCAAACGATTTCTCACATGGTCGACTTCAGATCATTTATTCCCATTGTGTAGAAATGTACCACAACGGTCGGTTAAGACCTCAGGTTGCATCAACATTCTTTGGTTCACTTGTCAGTTGCTCCTGTTGCTGCTAGTTGACACCATTCCACATTATATGTTGCAGTCCTTCATAGCAACATCCTATATGTTGGCATCCGAGTTTAGATGTAGTATCATCTTATTCCATCATGTTCATTTGGTACTATTGGGATCATTTTTTGACATCAGTGATCAACTTCATCTTTCAGCTTCATTGATCATCTTCTTATTTGTGATATTAAGACATGTACTTGTTCGATCATGATCATATGATCCATTATGTACTTTCAGTTCTTTATACTTGTATACATAGTGGATCTGCTTGTACTTGATATGAGGACATGATTTACTTTTTATGAGCATGGGTATGCCCGCCTCAGACAATTGTTTCTTTCTGATCTTCTTTTGTTGGCTTGGTAGGCTAAAATCGAGTGAAGTCCTTCTTAGCTTTTGACAGGTTTCCTTTCCATATACTTAATACATTTCAGCCATCATGTACCCCTTCTAGCTTCATATATTAGGGGGCATCTGTTATAGCTCCAAATATCACTCTTGGTATTTTTCATGCTTGGTTTATGGCCTAGGGCAACCCCTCCTTCCAGACTTGATCCAAATATTTTAAAAAATAGTGTTTTACTCCCTGTACACTACTTTGCCCTGTATTAAAAGTGTGTACACGCGGATTAGTCAATATCCAACCTGCGTATATGTGTTAAAACACTTAAAAAAATTAAATTTCCTTAATTATGGGCGGTTTTTTTGGGTTTTACCTATTGATTACCTATTAGTGCCCGTGGCCCAACTGTTTCCCAACTAAAAGACTAATTTGGGAGAAGTATAAAAAGACTTCAATGGGAAGGCCTTAAGGAGGAAAGAAATGATATAATTACTATACTGAGATTATCCCCTAATCAAGTCTGAAGTATCCCTATGCTTCAAGAACTTCCCCAAGTTCAGGAAACCCTTGTTTCCTTTAGTGTTGATATTCTTTTACTTGTTGGAGATAACATAGTATTGGTTATGGAAGGAAGCTGTTGAAGATGGGACTAGATGGACCTGGAGGAATGTTCCGCTTGGAGCAGGAAGAGGAAGACTCAGGTGAACTCTTTCCATGTTTTATTATAGTTTTCTACAATAAAAAGAAACGATGTCTTGTTCCTGATATCAACTTTGTTTATGCATCAGATGTTATTGTTATGGTTTATATATGAATGGCTATTTCAATGTATAACTAACCATCTACTTATATGATATAAAGTTTATTTCACTAAAATGCTTTATCTATATGCTACTATGTGTATTTGAATTGGTTGATTTGCAGGTTCAAAGATCATTAGGAGTTGCAGAGGGTTTGAACCCTGGCTGGAACTACCCAAACGCAGGACATCCGGGTATGTTCATCCTCACATAGTTAGTTTGTTTAAGCATTTTGCTTAATTTGAATGCTTTTTTCTTGCTGTAGATTACTCCTACTCTGATAGGGTTCTAACCCAAAGTCCTAGGGGACTTATTCCCTCAACAATATTTTAGCAAAGAAGATGCAAACCTAGGTACATTAACTATTTTGATCCTTTATACTATCTAGCAAAATGTTTTAAATGTCAAAATTTCAGGAATATAGTAGTTAATTGTAGGCTAAAGGAAAAGAAGACATAGCGAGTAATTGAGCAAACTGAATAGAAGCCCAAAGTCTAGAAAGAAAAAGAAAAAACAAAGCAATGTGATATTTCTTTGTATGCTCACAATGGTGGGAGCCATTGTTATGTGGACAATGGTTGTTCTAGGAGCATGATAGGAGATAGAAGCACATTTCTAACTTGGAAGCCAATTGGAAAAGGTAATGTGACTTTTGGCAATAACGCTCTAGGAAAAATAATTGGAAAAGGACTGGTTAGTCTATCAAACGGAAAAGGTAAGGCCAAGAAAATTTTGTATGTTGATGGGTTGAAACATAATATGTTAAGAGTGTCTCAAATGTGTGATCAAGACTATGGTGTGGTTTTTAAAGTAAAAAATTGTCAAATCAAGTCCATAAGCATAGGTGAAATAGTTGTTGAGGTTGTAAGAACTAAAAATAATGTCTACGTTCTCAAAGAGAAGACAAAATAGTGTTTATTGACAAAGATTGATGAGATCTAGATATGGCACAAAAGGCTTGGACATCTAAACTTTGACTGGAATGTCAAGATGAGTGTAGGTTTTAACCCCTTACAGAAATTACCCGCATATGAATTCTAAAACACATAAAATAAACAATGTGAGAGCATAACACATAAAACACATATACACAGAGATTTTCCCCTGGATCCCAAAACCGGGACCACCAGATTGATTTTTCCTTATGTTCATTTCAATGTTACAATACATATTTATACATGCCGAAGCATCCAATACCATGGACCGAAAACCATTGCGTCCAAAACCATGGACCAAAAACCATCACGTCCAAAACCATGGACCGAAAACCATCCATCACGTCCAAAACCATGGACCAAAAACCATCACGTCCAAAATCATATGCGAAAACTATGCACAAAACCATAGGGTCCAAAAAAAATTTCAACCCTCCAGTTAACTATGTCAGCTAGTCATGAAAAGAATGTAACACAACCCAACATTCTCCCACTTGTTGCTTTATTTCCACAAGGCGCCACACGAGAGTGTTGGGTCTTGAAAATGTCATTCATTTCCATTACACTTGCACTATTATGTCCATTATATCACCTCCATTTCACTACTATGTCACTACATTCATCCCACTTTCATTATCATTGGGCCACATTTATGTTTTTCCAAACTTTATTAATTCTTAGCCTTTTAAGTGAATTTGTGGTTAAAAATTAGAAAATAATGTGCATATGCTTATACCTAACAAGTGGGTTGAGATTGTTGACATGTGTAGGTCAAAAGGAGGCTTTTAGAAGACCTTTATGTGGCACGCTAAGACCAAATTCGAATTTGAGTGGATAGAATCATGGGATCATAAGGATATGTGTCACATCTCCTAATTGTGTTGAAACTCTAAGAAGACATGTGTCTTATCAATTTCTATTTTGATTAGGACTCTAGAGGTAGAGGGAGAGATTCATGGACTCCCATTAATGAGATGGCTTCTCATCTTTTTGTATAAATAGGAGATCTCTCTCCTTCATTTGTTAGCTTAGCTTATTAGTTCTTAAGCTTGTAGCATTTTGGTAGCTCTTTAGCTTAGAGCTTGTAGTTCTTCTTTGATGGCTTTGGAAAGCTTTGGAGAGCTTTGTTGTACTTTGTAATTTTGAAGAATTTGAATAAAGCTTTGATGTTCTCAACATGGAAGGAGATGTGAAGTAGATGTCATGGAGCATATTAGAATGTAAGGTAGAGTAGATTTTGTTTTGAAGTTTTGCTTTGATTTCATTCAAGTATGTCATTTGATTGCTCTCAAGTTTGATAGATTAGAGTTTTCATTCATGCAATTTTAATTCATGCAAGTGTGTTCAACCGGTTGATTGTAGATTAGTTTTTCTTTACATGTTCTTGTATTTGCTTATTAGATCATTCTCTCATGCTATATGATGATGATTTCCGGAGCCTTTAGTTGATAACTAATTTGCAAGTAGTTGTTGGCGAAATTGATGAAATGTTATGATTATGGATGGGAAAGTTAGATAGTTTAATGTCATTCTCTCATGCTATATGATGATGATTTCTGGAGCCTTTAGTTGATAACTAATTTGCAAGTAGTTTTTGGTGAAATTGGCGAAACATTGTGATTATAAATGAGATGATTGGCTTTGCTTTTCATTATTGTGCAATTAGATAGTTTAGATGTCATTTGTCTCATTCTATATGATGATATTTCTGGAGGCTTTAGCTTAACCCCGTTTTAGAAGTTAATTGGTGAAATATTGTGATTATAGGTGAGATGATTGGCTTTGCTTTTCATTAGTGTGCAATTAAATAGTTTAGATGTCATTTCTTTCATGCTATATGATGATATTTCCAGAGTCTTTAGCTTAACCCCATTTTAGAAGTTAATTGGCGAAATATTGTGATTATAGATGAAGTAATTAGCTTTGCTTTTTGCTTAGTAGGATACTCATTACATAAGTTCATGTCTCATTGAGTCTTTTTAGTTCCTTAAGAATGAAATTGGTGATATGTGAAGTTATGAATGGGACTTGATTTGTTTTTCTTTCTTTCTTTTCTTATATATTTTGCCGACTTAGATTAATCTAACTGTTCAAAGTTTTGATTTGTTTCATTTTCTCTTTTCTTTAGAAATTAGATTCTAACATAAGAAACAAAACCCCCAAAACAATATAAACTATAAAACAACGAAGTAAGAAAAAGGGTTAAATAAGCACATATGGTGCACCACACTTCATCAGTTTACAATACTCGGATTGATAATTTATGTAGAGCAATTTAGGACACTAAATTGACTAGACATTTTGGCATCGTTGTTGGGGAAGTGTAATTAGGAGACTTTATTTCTTACATCTAAAAAATAATAATAATTTATTGAGTATGCTCTCCTCTTGCACTTTGTGTGATCTAGAGGATCAGAAAAATAATTTTTATGTTAAAAAAAAAATGGACAAAATAAACTTTATCATTTCATTTGATTCAAAAAAAAAAAAAAATCATTGTTTTGTTTAATGAAATATATATGTATATTTTTAATTTTTGGAAATATAACATATGTAATTTTATTAAAAAAATAAAGAAAGAAAAAAAAAAAACAACAAAACAGTTAAAAAACCAACTCCATGAAAACCACGTAAGGCTAAGAAAATAAAAGTTTTTTTTTTGGCAAACGAAATGAAGTGTAACAGGTGATTGCACTTGGAGTGTAAACAATAAGTGAAGGATCGAAATCATGAAACGAAGCTATGGTGAATTGATGCTTCATCCTCAGTGTCAGTTTCAACAAACCTCCAATATAAATTTTATTTCATTAGAGCTGAGCTCAATAGTTGAATTTCAAAATGTAAACTTAGCAGATCAAAATTACATAAACCGGTGTGTTTACTTAGGTAATTTGACGGACAATTGCTATCTCCAAGTGCATAAAATCAAAGCAAATATCCATGTGGTAGGTTATCACAACTGTGGCTGCTCATAATACTACTACAAGAATTTTCCAAGATGCTCATGAACCTGCAAATGAAAAAAATTCAACCACAGTAACCCATAAAAACGCAAAACAATAAAAAAATGTCAAACTTCAACTGGATGAGCCAGCCAAAATCAGATGCATTTGGGAAAAATAAAACATGGGTTTTTTCGGTAATAGGGTCAATTAGATAACCCAGAAATATTTTTAAGGAATTTAAAGTGGTTTGGGAGATATTATTAGTTCTTTGAAGCCTAGTTTTCGAAACCGCGAGAGGAAAAAACAAAATTTGCATTAATGAACTGATAGTTTGATTTAATTCGATTGTCTGGGGAAGGGAATTCCAATTTGGGAACCTAGTATATGCTGGCATTCAATCCATGTGGCGACTAATAATCCAATTCAATTCATGCAATCTCCGTTTTGAACTCCATGACTCATACTCAACCGAACTTCTGCACTTAGCATCTGTGAAACGCTTAAATTCGCGACGTAACCTATTTGCATACGACTCTCAATCCTTGATTATTTGTTCATTACACCGAGTTTTTTCCCTTTTCATATTTTTGTAGCCTCTTTGCATACACATTCACTCCATTTTCATACTACCTGTGTATAACAGTCACCTTGTTTTCACACAGTCTACGCATATAGTTACTCTGTTTTCACATACTCTGTGCATACAGTCGCTTTAGTCACATTCATCTGCTTCCATATACATTTTTATTCCATTTCCATATCCATAAACATCTGATTTCTATCCATGTAGTCACTCCATTTCTCAGACAGTAAAGGGAATTCTGAAGAGTAGCCGAGAACAAAAATGTTGGGGCTCATTGTGAGAACTAAAACAGTTGAACACACTTGGACTTGGAATTTCTTTAGCTAGATCAAATGGGTGGTCTTGGACTTTCTTCCTAGTACTTGGCTGCATAAATGTCCTTTTCAATAACTTAAATCAGAAAACTGATGGTTTACTGTCTTTTAGCTGCGGAATGCTGCTCTATTCCGCAGCTAACCGACAATTCCACAGCCATTTTCATACTTTTATAGGTTATATGTGTCCAGAGACGAAATGAGCCACGTGGGTAGCTAGGAAAATGTCGGTACATGGATGGTGTCCTATACATTTGATCCAAATCGATGAAAAGGCCTCGGTCAAAGGGAAGTCAAGGGGTGTGTTATCACCAAGTCACCACACTAAGTCGCCGCATGTTTGAAAAAAAACAATTTTGAATCAATGAAATGAATAAGTTATTGCTCACTTTTTTGAAGGTATTGATTAATTTTGGACTGATGATAAAAATGAATGGCTAACTTTTTAATCAATATTTTTAGCTACAGAAACTATGCACATTTCGCAGCTAAAGTCCAATTCCGTCGCTATTCTCCAATTCTACAGCTGAAAGACCTCATTGTTCAAATCAGCCTAACTTTCTCATACAAAATCAGATTTTGATGATTCAAGTATCATTTGAAATATCTCAACAAGATCTACACAATGAGAAATCCATCATTAGAGTTTGAAATTGTAAATAATGAAATAAATTGCTGAAAAGAAGCAACATTCAACTTGAGGCACTAATTCTGAAGCAGATATAAATTCTTTTGATTTTTCTGTTGAGAACTTGTTTCATTAATACAAATTCTTAGTTTTGTGTGTAAATATCATAACTGGAGAGATTGATCACCTATCTTCTTTGATAATCTTACATTCCATTCCAGAATAAGTATTAGTTTTTTGCATGTTCCAAGAGGAAGGACAAATGACTACAAGCGAATGGTGTCTCTCTAAGAGACCAATTTGTTTCATAAGAGGATGATCAGCAACAAAGAGGAAATATGTTGATGCAAAATCAGATCCAAACACTTGAAAAACTTTCAGATACTATTGTCTCCATCACATCCATACCTCATAATAAACCATTCACCTCATTTTACTTCATATTTTCCATTTACATTCATATACACTTTCCATCTCTTTTCATCCATTCATAACCCACAAATAAAAGAAAGAGGCTCATTCACATGCTTATTGCCCATTGTCATTTCCATCTTCCATTTTCATCTTCCCTTTCCTGTCATTTTCATTTCGCAAATAATCCCTGCTTTAATGCAAATTATTCAGTTCATAGTCCTTTGAGTCTAAGTTCCTTGTAAAGACACCTTAAGGCTTGCATGCCTTAATGGCAAGTGCTCATGCTGACAAACATTGGGAATACATTAATGTTCCTTGTTCATCAGATCTTCTAGGTGACTCGACATCAACAAAACTATTTGTACCTAGCAAGATGTGTTTGGGCATCTTGACTTTCATTGTCATCAATGGTGAAAGTTCTCTTGTTGACTAGTGGTATCCATTAATAGCCACTAAGTCAACATTTTCCTGCTATGTTTGACATCAGAACATCTTTTCACATAGTAGGAATTGCACCAATGAGTTTTGAAGACATGAAGACTATTATTTTCAGCATTTTAGAGCAGATTCAACAAGTTTTAATAGAAGCAATAAAAAGTCATCTTAACTCTTTATCCATGACTCTTCTTGTTTAGCCACTTGAAGAAGAATATGATCAGAATTTTGCAGCCAACACACATACAACTCATCCATTCCAAAGGGTAAGTTAAGGTACGCCATTTTCTAACTTTTGACTGTAGAATTCCATAAAAAGCTAGAATGATAATTGTTGGAAAAACATTTCTCTTCCTCATTTCATAAAATTGCCAATATCATCAGTTGGTAGGGGAAATACCTTCATCTTCATATCTTGCCATGTCCATATCATATTTAGGAGCCCACATACTTCTAGCATATATTACCCATTACATTGTTATTATAAGCATACAATGGCTTTTCAAAAAGTGTTTAAAGGATAAATTGGATACAAACACAATCATGGTTGTCACACAAGAACCAACCATCATGCAATCCAATACAGATATACTTTGCAACAATAATCAAAATGTCATTATGCAAAGTTCAAAGATCCAAATAGAATGCAACAACAAAATATGGTTGTTACACACGAACCAACCATGTTGCAATTTAAGAAAAACACTTTGCGAAAGTATGAAGTTATCAAATGATATCATGCAAATTTAAGCCAAAACTCAAGAGTCAAAAGAATTAATGTAATATATATTTCATGAGGACATGCAATGGCTTGAGTTGGGGGGTATGTTGGGTCTTGAAAATTTTATTCATTTCCATTACACTTTCACTATTATGTCCATTATATCACCTCCATTTTACTTCCATTTCACTACTATGTCACTACATTCATCCCAGTTTCATTATCATTGGGCCACATTTATGATTTTCGAAACTTTATTAATTCTTATAATTTTTAAGTGAATTTGTGGTTAAAAATTAGAAAATAATGTGCATATGCTTATACCTAACAAGTGGGTTGAGATTGTTGACATGTGTAGGTCAAAAAGAGACTTCTAGAAGACCTTTATGTGGCACCCTAAGGCCAAATTCGAATTTGAGTGGAGAGAATCATGGGATCATAAGGATATGTGTTACATCTCCTAATTGTATTGAAACTCTAAGAAGACATGTGTCTTATCAGTTCCTATTTTGATTAGGACTCTATAAGTAGAGGGATATATTTATGGACTCTCATCAATGAGATGACTTCTCATCTATTTGTATAAATAGAAGATCTCTCTCTTTCATTTTTTAGCTTAGCTTGTTAGTTCTTAAGCTTGTAGCCTTTTGTTAGCTCTTTATCTTGGAGCTTGTAGTTCTTCTTTGATGGCTTTGGAAACCTTTGGAGAGCTTTGTTGTATTTTGTAATTTTGAGGAATTTGAATAAAGCATTGATGTTCTCAACATGGAAGGAGATGAGAAGTAGATGTCATGGAGGATATTAGAATGTAAGGTAGAGTAGATTTTGTTTTGAAGTTTTGCTTTGATTTCATTCAAGTATGTCATTTGATAGTTTTCAAGTTTGATAGATTAGAGTTTCCATTCATGCAAGTGTGTTCAACCGGTTGATTGTAGATTAGTTTTTCTTTACATGTTCTTGTATTTGCTTATTAGATCATTCTCTCATGCTATATGATAATGATTTCCGGAGCCTTTATTTGATAACTAATTTGCAAGTAGTTGGCGAAATTGGCGAAATGTTATGATTATGGATGGGAAAGTTAGATAGTTTAATGTCATTCTGTCATGCTATATGATGATGAGTTCCGGAGCCTTTAGTTGATAACTAATTTGCAATTAGTTGTTGGCGAAATTGGCCAAACATTGTGATTACAGGTGAGAAGATTGGCTTTACTTTTCATTAGTGTGCAATTAGATAGTTTAGATGTCATTTGTTTCATGTTATATGATGATATTTCTGGAGGCTTTAGCTTAACCCCGTTTTAGAAGTTAATTGGTGAAATATTGTGATTATAGGTGAGATGATTGGCTTTGCGTTTCATTAGTGTGCAATTAGATAGTTTAGATGTCATTTCTTTCAGGCTAGATGATGATATTTCCGGAGCCTTTAGCTTAACCCCGTTTTAGAAGTTAATTGGCGAAATATTGTGATTATAGATGAAGTAATTAACTTTGATTTTTTCTTAGTAGGATACTCATTACATAATTTCATGTCTCATTGAGTCTTTTTAGTTCCTTAAGAATGGAATTGGTGATATGTAAAGTTATGAATAAGACTTGATTTGTTTTTCTTTCTTTCTTTTCTTAGATATTTTTCTGACTTAAGTTAATCTAACTGTTCAAAGTTTTGATTTGTTTCATTTTCTCTTTTCTTTAGAAATTAGATTCTAACATAAGAAACAAAACCCCAAAAACAATATAAACTATAAAACAACGAAGTAAGAAAAAGGGTTAATTAAGCACATATGGTGCGCCACACTTCATCAGTTTACGATACCCGGATTGATAATCTATGTAGAGCAATTTAGGACACTAAATTGACTAAACATTTTGGCATCATTGCCGAGGAAATGTAATTAGGAGACCTTATTTCTCACATCTAAAAAATAGTAATAATTTCTTGAGTATGCTTTCCCCTTGCACTTTGTGTGATCTAGAGGATCAGAAAAAGAAATTTTATATTAAAAAAAAACAGAAAAAGAAAAAAAAAGGGACAAAATAAACTTCATCATTTAATTTGATTAAAAAAAAAGAAATCATTGTTTTGTTTAATGAAATATATATGTATATTTTTAATTTTTGGAAATATAACATATGTAATTTTATTAACAAAATAAAGAAATAAAAAAAAACCAACAAAACAAATAAAAAACCAACTCCATAAAAACCATGTAGGGCTAAGAAAATAAAAGTTTGTTTTTTTGGTAAACGAAATGAAATGTAACAGGTGATTGCACTTGGAGTGTAAACAATAAGTGAAGGATCGAAACCGTGAAACAAAGATACGGTGAATTGATGCTTCATCCTCAGTGTCAATTTTAACAAACCTGCAATATAAAGTTTATTCCATTAGAGTTGAGCTCAATAATTGAATTTCAAAATGCAAACTCGGCAGATCAAAATTACATAAACTAGTGTGTTGATTTAAGTAATCCGATGGACAATTGCTATCTCCAAGCGCATAAAATCAAAGAAAATCTTCATGTGGTAGGTTATGGCAACTGTGGCTGCTCATAATATTGTTGTAAGAATTTTGCAAGATGCTCATGAACCTGTAAATGAAAACAATTCAACCACAGTAACCCACAAAAATGCAAAATAATAAAAAAAAACATCAAACTTCAACTACACGAACCAACCAAACGAAGACGAATTTGGGAAAAATAAAACATGGGTTTTTCTGTAATAGGGTCAATTAGATAACTTAGAAATCGTTTTAAGGAATTTTAAGTGGTTTAGGAGATATCCTCGGTGCTTTGAAGCCCATTTTTGCAGGCCGTGAGAGGAAAAAACAGAGTTTGAATTAATGAACTGATAGTTTGATTTAATTCAGTTGTCTGGGGAAGGGAATTCCAATTTGGGAACCTAGTATATGATGGCATTCAATCCATGTGGTGTCTAAGAATCCAATTCAATTCATGCAATCTCTGTTTTGAACTCCATGACTCGTGCTCAATTGGACTTCTACACTTGACATCTGTCAAACGGTTAAATTCACGACGTAACCTATTTGCATACGACTCTCAAACCCTAATTATTTGTTTATTACACCGATTTTTTTCCCTTTTCATATTTCTACAACCTATTTGCATACACAGTCACTCCATTTTCATACTACATGTGTATAACAGTCACCATGTTTTCACACAGTATATGCATATAGTTACTCTGTTTTCACATATTCTGTACATACAGTCACTTTAGTCACAGTCTTCTGCTTCCATATACATTTTCATTCCATTTCCATATCCATAAATGTCTAATTTATATCCATGCAATCACCTCATTTTTCAAACAGTAAAGGGAATTCTAAAGAGTAGCCGAGAACAAAAATGATGGGGCTCATTGTGAGAGCTAAATCAGTTGAACACACTTGGAGTTGGACTTTCTTTAGCTAGATCAAATCGGTGGTCTTGGACTTTCTTCCTGGTACTTTGCTACATAAATCTCCTTTCCAATAACTTAAATCAGAAAACTAATGGTTTACTGTCTTTTAGCTGCGGAATGTAGCTCTATTCCCCAGCTAACCAGCAATTCCGCAACCATTTTCATACTTTTATAGGTTATAGGTGTCAAGAGACGAAACTAGCCACATGGGTGGCTAGGAAAATGTTAGTACATGGATGGTGTCCTATACAATTGATCCAAATCGATGAAAAGACCCTAGTCAAAGGAAAGTCAAGGTGTGTGTTATCACCAAGTCATCACACTAAGTCGCCGCATGTCAAGAAAAAAAAGACAATTTTGAATCAATGAAATGAATAAGTTATTTGCTCACTTTTCTGAAGGTATTGATTAATTTTGGACTAATGATGAAAGATGAATGGCTAACTTTTTGTTCAAGGTTTTTAGCTACAAAAAATGTGCACATTCCACAGTTAAAGTCCAATTCCGCAGTTGTTCTCCAATTCCGCAGCTGAAAAACCTCATTGTTCAAATCAGCGTAACTTTCTTATATGAAATCAGATTTTGATGATTCAAGTATCATTGGAAATATCTCAACAATATCTACACAATGAGAAATCTATCATTAGAGTTTGAAAAGGTAAATAATGAAATAAATTGTTGAAAAGAAGCCACACTCAACTTGAGGCACTAATTCCAAAGCAAGTATAAATTCTTTTGATTTTTCCTTTGAGAACTTGTTTCATTAATACAAATCTT
>APFE030869933.1:79610-89896 GCA_000404065.3 Pinus taeda | reverse complement strand
TCTGCATCAACAAAGCCATGAATATCCAACACTTTGTCCAATCCTGGTCTTCCTTGGTAGCACAAGCCATAATCACTAGTGCCACGCAAATACCTGAAAACCCGCTTTGCTGTTGTCTAGTGTTCTTTCCCTGGTTTTGACATAAACCTTCTCAATACTCCCACTGCATGTGCAATGTCTAGTTTAGTACAGACCATCACATACATCAGGCTACCGGCTACACTTACATATGGAACATGGGACATGTCCTCTTCCTCTTCTTATGTCTTGGGACACCGTTCAACAAATAACTTTACACCTATAGGAATAGGAACCTTCACCGATTTACTATCCTGCATATTAAACCTCTACAATATTGTCTCTGTTAGGGCCTAAATCTACCTCAGGCTGAGAAAGGTAGGTTTAGGGTAACATCAAACCACGCTTAACCTGGTACCTAGCACTACAAGGTCGGGAGAGGGTTCTCTCCTTGTCAACCTCAATGAAAATTTGTCAAGGAAGGCTTGAGATGACTGATATAACAACTTATTTTAGGCTAGGTATACTTTCTCAAAGGAATTTGATTGAATTTAATGGTTGGTTGCTGGATCAGATGAGGAAGGTAGCATTGGGTCAAGGAAATGAACACAGATTTGCAAAGGCTTATGTGGGGCGAGGTAGGCAAGTGTTTTAGCACTTTGAAATGAGTGTAATGTTGAGTCTAAAGACTAGTGAGGAGCCGGAGAGGGCATGCAAGTGTCATGAGTCCTCTTCAAATAGTAGAAAACATGAAGAACTAAATAAACCCCAAGGTAGAGCACTGAAATACCAATGAATTCCACCTTAAAAGCCTGTGTTAAAAATTTATATGTGTAGCGCCACTGATTCTGTGCGTAGCGCCGTTTTCAGGTCAAGTTTTGGAGGCCTTCCTGGTGTCCAAATTGGGTGAACGATATCTCGTTGGAAATATTATTGATTCTACTTTCCAACACAACATGAATATTTCAATTTGGAGTTCATTTTCCCTATCAAAGATCAAATATCCCAAGACTGGTCAAAATGTGCAAAATGAGGCTGCCTAAAGGTAGAGTGCTGTTGCAGTCAACTGTTGAAGGTCTTCCTCAACTCCAAATTGAGCTCATGATATCTCATTGGAAAGATATTTGTGTCTAGTTATCCTTTAACTCCTCAAGCAATTCATTTGGCTACCCAAGCTAGGAGAAATCTTGATTTTCCCAAGGTCACTACAAAGGTGCATCAATTCTCCTGAGGCAACTGTATTTTTGACATTTCTCTAAAACCATGACACATGTGTAAAAAGTGAAGGATTTTTTTCTTCCCTAGAATATTTTGGACAAAAACCTCTCTCAGTTTTTTCAAATTCATGTTTTCTTTCTCATAAACATCATTTGAGTAAAACCTATCCCGATGTGTGGAACCAGGGATTTGTCGAAATGAAGTGAAATGAAAGGGATAGAGGGCTTATAAATTCTTGAGAAAATTTTGGGAAGTAGGGAGGGATGTTAAGAAATAGGGGAAAGTGGAATTTCAAAGTTGAGTGAGGGGAAGGTGTCCAAAAGGGCAAAACACATGCTTAGTCTAGAAAATTGCCAAATTGTAGCAAGAAACTAGGGTTTGTGGGAAAATGAGGAATTTAAGGGATATCAATGATGGGAAGTGTTTAATAAGGTACATTAAGGATAGGGGAAAGTGTATTAACATTAGGTTACAAGTTTTGTTGACGATTGACCATACAAGATAAATTACCTTCAAAACCCTAGAAGAGGGAAATGAACCTTACCTAGGCACAACTGAAGCATGAACAAGGTGTAAAATGACCCATTGGAACTTGACATGATGATGAAAATCCTATGAATGATGGTACACTCATCTAATTGGTGACATGAACCTCTTGGGAAGAATCACTGACAGTTTCATCATCCCTCTCATATGCTGAATCTGTTTCCATGCTTGCAAATGTGGAGTGTAGAATGATGAGTATGAAGATTTTTTATTTTTTTTAAGTATAGGGTGACTATTGTTTCTCTTTTGGGGATAAAAGTGTTGACTGATAGTATAAGTGCAAAGGAGGGTTTTTATGATGGCAGTAGAGTTAATAGGGTTTTAGGGAATGATAGGGTTTGAGAAATGAGAATTAAGGTTTGGGGAATAGTGGAAATTATGTATAGGGCTTAGGGTTTGGTGATAGGGGGTAAGATGAGTGTCAATGGGAGAGGGATAGAGGAAGGGAATAAGGGAAATTTGGTGCAAGGGGATGGGATGTGGGAAAATTATGCAAGGGAGTAAAAACAGCAAGAATGACAAAAGCTACAAAACCCTAGACAGTTTTGTCAAGACAACTTTGAAGCAATTAGGGTTTGATTTTTCACTATTCAAAACACTATCAAGGATGAAAAAACCTCTTACTATGGAAAATGGGAGGATGTACTTACTTGAATAGATGTTATTTGCAAAATTTATAGGCCTGGAAAATCGATGGGATGAGTTTTGAGCTTGGCTAACTGGTGCGCCGCGCCAACGCCCAGGTGCGTAGCGCCTGGCAGGTGTGCCACGCCTATTGAAAATCCTTTTCAATTCCTGTGCCCGGTGCGTAGTGCCTGGCAGGTGCGCTGCGACGTGCCTAGATGCGCCGCGCAAAGAATAAAACTTGAACTTTGATGCAAATTTTGTCCTTTCTCTCCTCAAACACGATTGTCTTCTTGCTCTCTCTCACCTTTAGCACAAATGAATTTATCTAACACCAATGATCCCTTTATATACAAATGAATTTAATTTTTCATTTGGAAAACCCACTTTCTAAAGTTGCTTTTCACTTTGCTTTTAAAAACCCTGTTTTTGCAATTTGGCTCCTTGTTTTGTCATTTGATGGACTAGTGCTTGGATTTTCTTGTCTCTTTGTAGTAGCTAGAGTGTTGGAGTTTTGCAAGGTGACCCATGGCTGCAGATGATGCTTCATTACATATGAAAACATTAAAATCACATGAATTTTTTACATGGAATGGAAAAACCCTGTTTTCACCTCAAAACAAAGTTTTGAGGTAAAAACCCTTTATGGAGAAAATCATCAGTAGAATTTGTGATTTTATGAACTTATTAAACATCCTCTTGTGCCTGCTAACCTCTTATTGAGATTTTGAATACCATGGTGACAAAACCTAGACCTAATGAGACCTGAAAACCCTAAAATGACTTGTGCAAATGAAATGAAATAAAAATGACAGCAGATGACTTGTGCATGTGAAAATAGGCCAGCAAATGAAAGACATGAGGGAAATTGATAAAGAACCACTACCATCACATGATCCATTACCGAATGGAGTGCAGTTGATCAGATGAGACACCTAGCATGCATGCAAAAAGAGAAATTTTGATCAGTGATAGAGAGATGAAGATACTGACACAAACATTGGCTCCAATGGGGATGGTAGCTCCTGGGGGGTACCAAGAACCATAGATCTATGGAAAGCAGATCAGTGCCTTCTTCCATTGGGAAATGGATTCAATAACTTCCATAAACTAAAACCAATATGTTGACTCAAAGCTAACTCAATTACAAAGACTGAAAACTGACACAATACTTAAACACAACCAACAAACTGGAAAATATTCTCAAAATGGAGCTTATTCAATAAAACCTAATCTAACTGTTCCATTCATCACCTGATCAAGTGAAATAAAACAACCAATGCAACCAAGTAATTATTCAAGCTGTTGTTTGAATTCTTCGCAAGTGATTTCTTATGAACCATAAGAGAGAACTACTGAACGTCAACTCCCATGAAAACTTGTAAACAGATCCATTGAATAATATGAATTTTCTATCTGACTCCAAAAACACTGCATAAGGGTCTCGAAATTCATGCATAGTGGGTTTCTTCTCCTCATACCATGAATCAAAACTTTGATCTAAGCTTTGTGATGAGACTCCTACTGAAAATAACAAAGAAACTAGCTGCCGGATCAAGTTTATATCAGTACATGTTTCAAGCTCACATGTAGTCAATGGAGAAGGACTTTGATTGTAGACATCATCCAACACATCAACTATTGGATCGTGAAAAACTTGAAAAGACTGCTGCAACCCATTTTCTATTGGTTTCGATGATATTACATGATTTTCTACAGGTTGCTCATTTGAAGATATACTATGCAAATTTTCCTTCAAAAACTGAAATGATTCAAAACAGAAAGGTACGAAATCATCTTGCATCATTTGATCATATAGCCCAGTTTCCAAGCCTTCATTTGTAAATTCATAATCGATGTCATTCAAAGGCTGCAACTCTTGATAAGAGAAGTCTTGAATAAGGTTCTCATTTCCCTCAAGATGGTCCAGATCAAGACTTGTCGACGATTGACTTCTGATTGCATGAAAGTTGTCTCTGATGAACTGAAATGAAGAAAAATAAAAAGGCAAAGATCCTTCACTTACTTCAAAATTTGCTGCACTTTCCTCCTCACTTCCATAGCTGATATGCAACAACTGATCACTGTATTCGAACTGCTGAAAGTGAACTTCCTCCTCCCACAAACTAGTTTTTGATTCGTTTGCAAGATTAGCTTCTATTTGGAGAACATAATCATCATCATACTGATCAAACTGAGGCAAATCGTTAGTATAAAACACACCATCAAGCATACATGTCATATCAACAGATCTCTCTTCTCCAAGATGATCTATAAAACTATCATTATCTGATCTATGACAACTAGGATAATAAAGAAAATGTTTTGGATCAGCCACTTGTTCTTCTTCAATCAGTGAGCCATGGTCTTGAACATCATACTCATTCCTTGTGGTGATCTTTTGCATCATCTCTTCCACTTCACTTACCAAAATGTCGAGCTTTACCTCTAAAGATGACGATTCCTCTGGATCTAAGTTCTTCCTTTCTTCTTCCTTCAACTTTGCCCTTTTGATCAACAAACTAGCCTCTACATCTACTGCATTGTTTTGCATCTCTTCAAGTGTTGCAAGGTTCCTTTCCCTTAGCTGAAACTCTATTTCCAAATCAAAGGCACCCGGGTAGTGCAAGAGAGTGGATTCAGGAGGAGGTCTTATATTAATCAGCATCGAAAAGTAGACTTGATTAAATCTGGTAGAAAACTGTTGTATTGTCTCCCCTAGTTGTCTTTTCAACTAGTTATACTCTTCTATAATCAAGAAAGAGTTTTGTCTTACCACCCACCTGTCGAGGAAAACTTTGACGAACTGCTAGAAATCTGAGATGCTCGCATCAAGTAGGATTTTTGAACCAACTCTTGACTTTGCCTTGCAAAGAAAGAGAAAAAAGCCTAATACTGACATCTTCTTCATCAACTTCAAAAAGGTCAAGAAAAGACTCAAAATTCAGTATGTGTCTCTCAGCAGTGATGTTGTCGCACTCGCCATCAAATCTTGGTAGATATAGGTCATGATTTTTAGGGAAAGCATGGGATATAGGAGGTAAAATCAAAGGCTTGTATTGATCTGAAATTTTACAAGGTATAGGGGTATGTACAGAAGGTATAGAATCAATCTTGGTCTCTTGGGGCTCATCAATTTGAAGACGGTCATCACAAGATTCAGAAGAAGGGTCTTGATCAAGATCAAAGGAATGCGAATATTTGGTATTTTCAATCTTCAAAGGGAAGGAATCAAATGCAGGCAAATGAACTTTCCTCAAATACAATATACTTTGCAAAGCCTTCTCGACATTCTCGGGAAAAGAGAAGAAATAATTTATAACAAAGAACAAAATGTCTTCGATGAAATTCCAACTTGAATACTTGATCTTTCCATATTGTCCTTTCATGTTTCTGCTGATTGGATTCATCCTCCAGTGGAGTCCTTGGATCTGATCTCGAAACTGATTTGGAATCACCAGGTGAATGATTTCAGCCTTCCGGTGTCTAATCGTTGCTACCATCAACAATCAGATCTGAACTTGATTACATTTTTTTGAGGAAACCAGATGCTCATTTCATAAACTAAACCGAATATTGACTGAAGCAGCGTTCATCTACTATGCACTTATAGAGCAAGAGCAGTTCGAAGGCTACCTGGATAACTTCAGACTCTGTCTGTAGTTTATAAAGCAAACAACAAAATTTTCTTCCCCAGTATGGTCGGGTAGGTCTAGGGTAACATCAAACCACACTTAACCTGGTAGCTAGCGCTACCAGGTCGGGAGAGGGCTCTCTCCTTGTCAACCTCAATGAAAATTTATCAAGGAAGGCTTGAGATGACTAATATAACAAGTAATTTAAGGCTAGGTATACTTGATCAGAGGAATTTGATTGAATTTAATGGTTGGTTGCTGAATCAAATGAGGAAGGAAGCTTTGGGTCTGGGAAATGAACATAGATTTGCAGAGGTTTCTGTGGAGCGAGATAGGCAAGTGTTTTAACACTTTGAAATGAGTGTAATGGTGATACTAAAGACTGGTGAGGAGTTGGAGAGGGCGTGCAAGTGTCATGAGTCCTCTTCAAATAGTAGAAAATACGAAGAACTAAATAAACCCCAAGGTAGAGCACTGAAACACTAATGAATTCCACCTTTAAACTTGATTCATTTAGTTATGTTGAAAGAGAGAGATGATGGCACACATAAACATATGATAACTTGAATTATAGAATGAGAAGCAATACTAAATCACCTTGCCACAAAAATCCCACAAAATGCTGCAAAACCCTGATTTATTTCCTTGCCAAACTGCAAAAGTGATGTACAATAGTGCTCAATGCATCCACAAGAGTCCAACCTTTGAAAATGATTGAAAAAGCACATGATATAAACTTCCAAACTACCCGTGCTATCCATCAGGGTTTGGATCCATGAGAAGAGGGGTGGTTTCAACCATTTCTAAACTAGGAACACAAAAATAGGTAGTGGAACAACTTGCCTCTAAAACCTAGGACACTGATTCCTTCAACTCCAAACCACCTATAACTGATGTCTCTACCTTATCAAGTCAATTTTTATCATTTTTACATCATATTACATCAATTTACCTCATTTCAGCTCATGAATTTGACCATAAGAGAGAAAAAGTCATACTAGAAGAAGACTAGGCAAAAGACAAAGTTTTTAGGCAAAATTGACACTTTTTCATCCTGTACGTAGCGCCACTTTTTCTGTGCGTAGTGCATTTTCCTAGCTGCATTTGGAGGCCTTACCCTTCACCAAATCTGCTGCAAGTAGGCTTTTTGGAAAGGTATATCTGTCTAATTTATATAACAAATGGAGTTTATAAATTTGGTGCCCATTTTCCCCTCCAAAAATCAGTTCTCCCAACACTGCTTCTTGTGTGGCCAAAAAGTGGCAGAGAGGGCATTTTTGAGATGTTGTTTGCCCTTTTGGTGACCCAAAACTTGTCAAAACTTCCTAGTAATTTCTAGGAATTCATAATTTTTCATGAGGAATCCAAAATGCAAATTTTTCCTCCAGACGAGGTCCCTAGAAAAAGTGTGCGCCAGGTGGCGCTACGCACCTGCCGGAAAAGCTTGTGTTAAAACTTTCTATGCGTAGCGCCACTAATTCTGTGCATAGCGCTGTTTCAAGGTCACGTTTTGGAGGCCTTCCCAATGTCCAAATTGGGTGCACGATATCTTTTTCGAAATATTATTGAGTCTACTTTCTAACACAACTTGGATTTTTCAATTTGGAGTTCATTTGCCCTATCAAAAGTCAAATCTCCTAAGATTGGTCAAAATGTGCAAAATGAGGCTTCCTAAAGGCAGAGTGCTATTGCAGTCAACTTTTTAAGGTCTTCCTCAACTCCAAATTGAGTTCCTGATAGCTCATTAGAAATAAATTTGTTTATAGTTATCATTTAACTCGTCAAGCAAGTCATTTGGCCAACGAAGCTAGGAGAAATCTTGATTTTTCCAAGGTCACTTCAAAGGTGCAACAATTCTCCTGAGGCAACTGTATTTTTGACATTTCACTAAAACCATGACACCTATGTAAAAAGTGAAGGAGGTTTCTATTCCTTGGACTATTTTGGACAAAAACCTCTCTTAGTGTTTCCAAAGTCATGTTTTCTTGCTTAGAAACATCATTTGAGTAAAACCTATCTCGATGTGTGGAACAGGGGATTTGTAGAAATGAAGTGAAATGAAGGGGATAAAGGGCTTCTAAATTCCTGAGAAAATTTTTGGAAGTAGGGAGGGATGTTAGGAAATAGGGGAAAGTGGAATTTCAAATATTGAGTGAGGGGAAGGGGTCCAAAAGGGAAAAACACAGGCCTAGCCTAGAAAATTTCCAAATTGTACCAAGAAACTAGGGTTTGTGGGAAAATGAGGAATTTAAAGGATATCAGTGATGGGTAGTGTTTAATAAGGTACATTAAGGATAGGGGAAGGTGTATGAACATCAGGACACAAGTTTTGTTGACGATTTGACCATCCAAGAGAAATTACCTTCAAAACCCTAGGAGAGGGAAATGAACCTTACCTAGGCACAACTGAAGCATGAACAAGGTGTAAAATGACCTGTTGGAACCTGACATGATGATGAAAACCTTCTGAATGATGGTACACTTAGCTGAATGGTGACATGAACCTCTTGGGAAGAATCATTGATAGTTTCATCATCCCTCTCATACGCTGAATCTGTTTCCATGCTTGCAAATGTGGAGTGTAGAATGATGACTATGAAGAGATTTTTTTTTAAGTATAGGGTGACTGCTATTTCTCTTTTGGGGATAAAAGGGTTGAATGATAGTATAAGTGCAAAGGATGGTTTTGATGATGGCAGTAGAGTTAATAGGATTTTAGGGAATGATAGGGTTTGAGAAATGAGAATTAGGGTTTGGGGAATAGTGGGAATTATGTATAAGGCTTAGGGTTTGGTGATAGGGGGTAATATGAGTGTCAATGGGAGAGGGTGAGAGGAAGGGAATAAGGGAAATTTGGTGCAGGGGGAATGGGATGTGGTAAAATTATGCAAGGGATAAAAAACAACAAGAATGACAAAAACTACAAAACCCTAGACAGTTTTGTCAAGGCAACTTTAAAGCAATTAGGGTTTGATTTTTCACCATTCAAAACACCATCAAGGATGACAAAACCTCTTACTATGGCAAATGGGAGGATGTACTTACTTGAACAGATGTTATTTGCAAAATTTATAGTCTTGGAAAATCGATGGATGAGTTTTGAGCTTGGCTGACTTGTGTGCTGCGGCAACGCCCAGGTGCATAACGCCTAGTAGGTGCGCTGCGCCCATTGAAAATCATTTGCAATTCCTGCACCTAGTGCGTAGTGCCTGGTAGGTGTGCCGTGCCAATGCCCAAGTGCGCTGCGTCAAGAAAAAAACTTGAACTTTGCTGCAAATTTTGTCCTTTCTCTCCTCAAACATGATTGTCTTCTTGTTCTCTCTCACCTTTAGCACAAATGAAGTTTTCTAACACAAATGATCCCTTTATATGCAAATGAATTTAATTTTTCATTTGGAAAACCCACTTTCTAAAGTTGCTTTTCACTTTGCTTTTAAAAACCCTGTTTTTGCAGTTTTACTCCCTGTTTTGTCATTTGATGGACTAATGCTTGGATTTTCTTATCTCTTTGCAGTAGCTGGAGTGATGGAGTTTGGCAAGGTGACCCAGGGTTGTAGATGATGCTTTATTACATATGAAAACATTAAAATTACATGAAATTTTTACATGGAATGGAAAAACCCTGTTTTCACCTCAAAACAAAGTTTTGAGGTAAAAACCCTTTATGGAGCAAATCATCAGTAGAATTTGTGATTTTATGAACTTATTAAACATCCTCATGTGCTTTCTAATCTCTTATTGAGCTTTTGAAGACCATGGTGACAAAACCCTAGACCTAATGAGACCTAAAAACCCTAAAATATCTTGTGCAAATGAAATGAAACAAAAATGACAACAGATGACTTGTGCATGTGAAAATAGGCCATCAGATGAAAGGCATGAGGGAAATTGACAAAGAACCACTACCATAAGATGATCCATGACCTAATGGAGTGCAGCTGATCAGATGAGACACCTAGTATACATGCAAAAAGAGAAATTTTGATCACTGATGGAGGGATGAAGATACCGACACTAACAGTCTCGACATACTTCCACTAGTTTAACCAGAGCTTCCTCTTTGTTCGATCTCTTTTAATTTCCATGCCAAAAATATAGTTTGAAGAACCAAGATCTTTCATGTCAAATTTGGAGGACAATTGGGTCTTCAAATCCTAGATAATTTCTTTGTCATTTCCAACCAGCAACATATCATCCACATACAAGACCAGATAAATAACACAGTCACCAATTAATTTAAAATAC
>APFE030869933.1:66282-79590 GCA_000404065.3 Pinus taeda | reverse complement strand
TTCATTCCACCACCAAAATTTGCAGCTTTCAGAGGATGTTCAAATGAACCTACAAAATTGTTCCAAAGAGGAGATCTTCTAGGCCACGCAGGTCAATATTTGGATCTACAATTGCAACTTCAGGTACAACAACTTCCGGCTTCACATGTGTGAGAGAGAGACACATTTCTGTGCAGTAGAGAAGAGACTCATTTCTGCGCAGTAGAGAGAGAGAGATGTGATGAGAAGTGTGTGAGAAAATGAGGAAAATTCCTCTTATATTTATACACAACGTTGGTGTTTGAATAGATGCGACTGTTGGGCTTCTGAGCCTACATGAGTTGTAGGTCGGCTTGATAATAATTCCATGATCAAAATAAATTCATATCTCCATGAATACTTATCGGAATCGGATGATCTTTATATTAATCCTACACCTCTCGACGAGAGGAATATAATAAAAATATTATCAGCCATGAATAAGATGACCCACATCAAGTTTTTCCCTGATTTCCAATTTTAACAACAAACCATAATCACTAGTGCCACGCAAATACCTGAAAACCCGCTTCACTGCTATCTAATGCTCCTTTCCTGGTTTTGACATAAACCTGCTCAATAATCCCACTGCATGTGCAATGTCTGGTCTAGTACAGACCATTGCATACATCAGGCTACCGACTGCACTTCCATATGGAACATGGGACATGTCCTCTTCCTCTTCTTGTGTCTTGGGACACTGTTCAACAAATAACTTTACACCTACAAGAATAGGAACCTTCACCGGTTTACTATCCTGCATATTAAATCTCTACAATATTGTCTTGACACACTTCCTTTGGTTTAACTAGAGCTTCCTCTTTGCCCGGTCTCTTTTAATTTCCATGCCCAAAATATAGTTTGCAACACCAAGATCTTTCATGTCGAATTTGGAGGACAATTGGGTTTTCAAATCCTGGATAATTTATTTGTCATTTCCAACCAGCAACATATCATCCACATACAAGACAAAATAAATAACATGGTCACCAATTAATTTAAAATACACACAGTGATCTGCTTTGCTTCTAGTGAATCCAAGTCCCCGTATAAATGTATCAAATTTATGATACCACATCCTTGGTGACTATTTTAACCCATACAAAGACTTCTTTAACTTGCATACCAGTTCTTTCTTACCCTTCACCGCAAAGCCTTCAGGTTGCTTCATGTACATCTCCTCTTCTAGATCCTCGTGAAGAGATGTTCCTCACATCCATCTCTTCTACCTCAAAATCAAAAGCAGTAGCAACAGATAAAAATAATCTAATAGAAGCTACCTTGGCAACAAGAGAAAAAATATCACCAAAATCAATTCTGGACACCTGGGAATAACCTTTTGCTACCAATTGAGCTTTGTATTTCTCCACCTTTCCTTTTGCATTTGTCTTCTTCTTAAACACCCATTCGCTGCCAATGGGTTTCCTTCCAGTCAGCAACTCCACCATATCTCATGCCTCAATTTTGTGTAAAGATGCCATTTCATCAACCATGGCCTCTTTCTAGAGTTTGTCATCCTCTAAATCTATTGCTTCCTTCAAAGTTCTGGGATCATCATCAGTAATAGATAAAGTAAAATTTGAACAGAAAGAAGATGGGTTATAACTTTATCGCTGCCTTCTTTCTCGAACTGATCTTCTCACACTTGGATTTTATGGCTCTTCATCTTCTGATTCTTCCTCCTTAAGCTCAAACTTTATCTTCTCGGGTTCCTTTGGTTGGAATTCAATGTGTTTAATAACATCTTTCACCTCTCTGAACACCACATATTGGTTGTAAACAACCTTCCTTGTTACTAGGTTCCAAAGATTATAACCCTTTAAACCATCCTTATACCCAATAAAGATGCACTTTTCAGATTTACTATCCAACTTGGTTCTTTTCTCCTTTGGAACATGTAGATATGCATCACATACAAATACCCTCAGATGTGAAAGATAGGGTTTGTTACCCATCCATACCTCTTGTGGAGTCTTATCCTCCAACGCTGATGAAGGTGATATGTTGACCAAGTAACATGTTATCTCCACTGCCTCTGCCCAGAATTCTTGTCCTAACCTGGCACCATTGAGCATGCTTCTTGCCCTTTCCATCAACATCATGTTCATTCTTTCTATAAGTCCATTTTTCTCAGGTGTATATGGAGTATTTTTCTTTTATGCTATACCACACTTTTTACAGAATTCTTCAAATTCCTTAATGCAAAAGTCTCCACCGTTATCTGTCCTCAGCACTTTTGTCTTCTTCTCTATCTGGTTTTCCACCACAGCCTTAAATTCTTTAAACCTGTCAAAGACTTCATATTTCTTCTTAAGGAAATATATTCATGTATTCCTTGAGAAGTCATCTATGAATGATACATAGTACATAGACTTACCTAGTGATGAAAACTTCACAGGTCCAAACATATCACTATGTACAAGCTCTAATATCTGTTTTGCCCTCTTACCACTAGAGGGGAAACTCACCCAATTCTACTTCCCATATACACAAGTTTCATAGAAATCAAAATCCAGAGAGCTATTACTCATACCTTCTACCATATCTTTACCATGAAGTATTTGAAGGCCCTTCTCTCCAATATGTCCAAGCTTTGATGCCACATCATGGTCTTCTCTCCAGAGGTCACTAGATTTTATGCTCCACTTTCCGGAACCACAATACTGTTGCACCCATCAATAATAGTGCTACCTTGCAGCTTATATAGAGTTCCAATCTGAACTCTCTGCATCAATACTAGTGCTCCCCAAACCATCTTGCAGGTATCCTTCTTGAACACTATTTTTACACCTGCATCATCCATATTTCTTAAGGAAATCAGATTTCTGGCCAATGCAGGAATATGCAGAACACCCGGAAGTGTTCTAACCCTTCCACCTTGCAACTTCAACTTTAATTTTCCACGACAAATGATTCTAGCCTTCCTGTCATCCCCCAAGAAGACATCACCACCATCATATTTCTCATACTCACAGAACCACTCTCTATGGAAAGTGAAGTGAAAGGATGCACTTGAGTCAATCAACCATGCCTCATGATCTTCATGTGTACTTGAAGAAGCCAAGTACACATCCCCACCATCATCTGAGGTGGTTTTCGCCTCTGTAGAAGGAGCATCATCATATCCCTTTCCTTTATTAGGAGCTTTATATTTACAGTCCCTTTTGAAGTGCCCTTCCTTTTCGCATTTCTGGCAAACCACCTTTACAGGTTTTCCTGGAGATTTAGATCTCCCACTCGATAACTTATTTTTGTTTCTGTTCTGGGACCATCCTCGTACAGACAAGACATCACCATTTTGGCTCTCCATATTTTTCTGTCTCAACTCCTTCGTTAGCAAGGATGAGACTATTTCATCAAATTGTAAGGCAGTTTCATTACTACCTATTGCAATAACCAGACTATCCCATGAATCTGGTAGAGAACACAACAAACTGATGCACTTATCTTCATATGAAATTTTAATATCAATAGATAATAACTGACTTACCACAGTATTAAATGCGTTCAAATGCTCTGTCACCAAGTCTCCATCTTTCATCCTCAGGTTATACATCTTTTTCCGCAGGAAAAATTTATTCACCAGAGACTTAGATTGGTACAAAGTCCCTAACTTGTCTCACAAAGCCTTCGCCGCAGCTTCCCCTGATACATTCAGCAATAATGAATCTGAGACACACAGTCATATTGTGCTCTTTGCCTTGCGATCCAACTTCTTCCATTCCTTATCAAACAATCCCGTTGGTTTAGTACTCAGATCTATTGTGATCCACTGATCTTTATCCACCAACAGATCCTCCATCTTGAGTTTCCACAACTCAAAACTCTGACCATTAAATTTCTTGATCTCTATCTTTCCACTACCCGCCATCTTCTTTCACCACTAGAATCGATCTCCTAGATCTCCCATTGAACAAGGTTTACCACAAGCCTGAGCAAAACCCCTCAGTAGCAAAGGTGTCCCCTTGAAGCCAAAACAACTCTGATAACAAATGTAGGTTTTAAACCCATACAGAAATATACATACGAATTCTGAAACACAGAAAATAAACAATGCGAGAACATAACACATAAAACACATATACATAGATATTTTCCCTTGGATCCCAAAATGGGACTACCAGATTGATTTTTCATTATGTTCATTTCAATGTTACAATACATATTTATACATGCCAAAGCATCCAATACCATGGACCGAAAACCATCACGTCCAAAACCATCGCGTCCAAAACAGTGGAGCAAAAACCATGTACGAAAACCATGCACAAAACCATAGGTAGGTCTACCCAACCTAATATAGGGTCCAAAAAAAATTTCCCTGGGGCGCTACCCCGAACCCCGTAGAGGGGGGCTACCTGCCCACCTCAAACCCCCCTGTGACCCCCGCACTACACAACTGACGCAACAAAGGGGGGGCTCCACCCCCTCTCTAACCCCCCAGTTAACTACGTCGGCTAGGTGTGGAAAGAATATAATACAACCCAACAATAAGCAATAAAAACGTTGTCGACGAATTGACCAGGCTTTCAAACCCAAAGAATATAATATGAAAGTATTTCCAATTGGGAAAGAAAGATCGAGTTCCTCTCAAGGAAAAAGAGAACTCATCAGCAAAGACATTGCATCTGGTACACATGGATCTACGTGGACCATCCAAAATTTAGTCAACCACAAGTAAACTATATTTTATGCTAATAATTGATGATTTCAGCAGGATGATGTGGGTTTCCTTTCTCGGAGAGAAATATGAGGATTTTAATAAGTTCAAAGAGTTCAAAACCATGGATGAGAATGAAATTAATCATAAAATCAAAATCATAAGGTCAGACAATGGAGTTGAGTCCACCTCAAAGGAATTTGATGAATTCTGTAAGAAGAATGGCATCAAAATATAGTTTACAATAACAGAAACTCCCCAACAAAAAGGTGTAGTAGAAAGATCAAACAAATCAGTGTAGCAGTTAGCCAGAGCAATTATGAATGAAAGGAAAGTTCAATAAAGGTTTTGGGCTAAGATAATTCATATAATAGTAGTTATTCTCAATAAAGCTAATTTTAGACCAAATAGTGACAAAACTCTCTATGAGTTGTGGTGTGGTGGACCTGAAATAGTCAGACACTTCATAATTTTTGGCAAGATATGATACATCAAGAGAAATGATGAAAAACTTGTCAAATTTGACGCTAGAGTAGATGAAGGCATTTTTTTGGTCTATTCACATAAAAACAAAGGTTATAGATGCTAAAATAAACTCACAAAGAGAATAATTGATTGCATCAATGTGAATGTGGATGAGAATGATGATCAAGAAAGTGAAACAACTCGAAAATGTCAATCCTGATGAACTAATAAGCATTGGTGATGTGAATGATGATGCAACTACAAAAGAAGGTGTGGTAGATACCTCTAGTCCTTAAGCGAGAGATCCCCTAATGTATGTGCAAAAACACCACCCATCTAATCAAACTGTTGGTGAATTAAATTCTGGAGTGCATAAAAGAAGGAATCTTCTCAATGACCCAAGCACATGTTGCCTTGTTATAAATGGAGGAACCAAAGGATATTGTTCAAGCCAATCAAGATAACCATTATCTAAAGGCCATGAATGAAGAATTGAATCAAATAGAGAAAAATCAAACTTGGAAGCTTGTTCCAAGACTTTCTAACATGAATGTCATTGACACAATGTGGGTTTTCAGGAACAAATTAAATGAATGTGGGGAAATGGAAACAAGGCCAGGCTAGGTTGGTGTGCAAAGTCTATGCTAAAAAAGAAGGCTTGAATTTTGGTGAAACTTTTTCTCTTGTTGCTAGATTAGAAACAATAAGAATGTTTTTTGCATTTTCTTGCTTTAATAAATTCAAAATCTAATAATTGAATGTCAAATATGATTTTATGAATGGAGAACTACATGAGGAAGTTCACATAGAACAACCAGAAGGCTTTCAGCAGGAAGATGAATAATGTTATGTTTGTACACTTAAGAAGGCCTTATATGGTCTCAAGCAAGCCCTTAGAGGTTGGTATTCCAAGCTAGATAACTACCTGCTCAAGTGTGGATTCAAAAGAGGTGCAATTGACAACAAATTATATGTCAAAGAAACGGATGGAAAACTCATTGTGCTAGTTGTATATGTTGATGATACCATACTTGCTAGTGATTCAGATTTGTTGACCAGTGAATTTCCAACTGATATGGAGGCCAAATTCAAGATGTCCATGCTTGGAGAGTTATCATATTTCTTTGGAATGCAGATAATGGAGACCCCTCAAGGAATTTTTATTTCTCAAGGCAAGTATCTCAAGGAAGTGCTAAATAAATTTGGCATGGAAGAATGCTCTTTAATGAGCACTCTAATGGTGACATGTTGCAAACTTACCAACACTAATGGGACACTAGAAGTGGATTAGACTCTTTACAGATCTCTGATAGGAAACCTTTTATATTTGATAGCTTCAAGACCTAACATCATGCAGACCATTGCCATAGTTGGAAGATTTCAAACAACCCCAAACAAAGTCATCTACTTGCAACCAAAAGGATTATCAGATATCTCGGAGCAACAATGGACTATGGTATGTGGTACCCTAGAGTTAAAAAAAAAACATTTACTGTTTATACTGATGCTGATTAGGAAGGTGATGTGGATGATTGAAAGAGCACAAGTGGTGGTGCTTTCTTTCCTAGAGAAAGTATAGTTTCATGGTTGAGCAAGAATCAAGCTTCCATTTCCTTATCTACAAATGAAACATAATATATTGCAACAAATTCTTGTTGTACTCAATTATTGTGGATGAAGCAAACTTTGCAATATGTTCAAGTGTTTTATGATCAGTGGATCCCCGTTATTTGTGACAACACAAGTGCAATAAGTGTGCCACATAATCTAGTCTTTCAATCCAAGAGAAAGCATATCCCCATCAAGTATCATTTCTTGAGAGAGAAAGTTGCATCTCATATTATGAAGCTAGAGTATGTACCAACCAAAGAGAAAGTTGTTGATATCTTCACCAAGCTACTTCCTAGAGAACAATTTGAGTATTTGAGGCAAAGATTGGGGTTTGTGCCTCTTGCCTCCATCCACTATCTCTTCCTTTAAGAGGAAGAAAGGCAGTTGTTTCATTATCAACATATCAAGGTGAAGCTGCCAGGTCCACAAGTTCAACATGATAGAGAAGCATTGTAGACAGGAGAAGCATAAAGACAAGGGGAGCATGATGGTGTCTTTGCCATTGATGTCAAAGGGGGAGAGATCTAAAGAAATGAAATCAAACAACAATTAAAAAACAAGGGAGAGATTTATGGGAGGAAAAATCCATAGGTGAAACAATACCAACAATGGTACTACAACAACTGAAAATATTATCTCAGGGGGAGAAAAAATCAAAGGAGATAATCTGTGTTTACATGTTTCTACAAGAGAAAAATGGTGTTTTGTTTGATTTAGTGTTGCCCTCAATTCCAAAAGTGGATATTTTTGAAATATGTTGTCATTGATGGCAAAACAATGTTGGAAATAAGTTGTCATTGATGTCAACAAGCGTCATCCAGAGGCACAAGTGTCAAATAAGGTCTCAAGGAGCAGACTTAAGGAGAAGCATGTCCACAAAATGGTGAAAAGAATTTGGAGCCAATACTGGAGAAGAAAATCATCTCAGGAGTAGATAGAAACCATTCAAATGGATAGAGCTGTGAAAGAGATTTCCAGTGATATAAGTTTGAAAATGGCCCCAAGGCCTTCATAGTAGAGTTAAAGGTGGTTGGATGAGTCTTTGGCACATAGCCAAAGTTGAATTAAGGGCCAAACCTGATAGAAAATCTAGTGTAGCCTCTACATGAATCTTTGGGAATATGTGGCAAACAACACAACAATAAGAACCATTCTTATTAGCCACAGATGGAGTGGGATGATGCCATTTTGATAATGGTACCCCGACGGGTGCACCTCGAAGGTTTCAAATGTGGCATAAGTGAAAATCGACAGAATGCGTTGAGTGGGTGGAGCCCATCGGTAGTGGTAGCCTGGAAGCTTGTTTAGGGCACACACGACTAAGTGTCGAGAGGAAAGTTTCGTGCTACGTGGCAGCTTTCCGACAACATCATAGACAGGGGTCTTAGTGGTCATGAAGAGTGGTTTCCCACATAGTTGATCTTGTAGATCAACGGTAGAGATCCACCCCGGGATCAATCCGCCCAAAACCACATACCGCATAGAAGTGGAGTCGAGGGAAGAGTTATTGAACACAGTGGTTTTTCGATTTAATGAAGGAATTCATGCAAAACAAGGCCTTGAGCACCCTTTCTCTCTCCTCGTCGGCAAGGATAGGTGTTAACGTATTATTAGCTCACAAGAGACGATTTGGGATGATGATGTCATTGTGACATGGCCCAATCAGAGTAGGGCATGTGGGAGTAATTTCTTGGGTTTTCAGTTGCCTAAAGGGACCATTTCTAAGTGGCATGTTTCACCTATCACAAGCTAACACATAATACAGGTGATGCCATTATGACATCATCCCTTGGATATAGCTAAGAAGATTTAAAAAGGTGCGTGAGAGGTGTTTTCAAGTGTTGAGTGTGAGGACACATTAGAAATTGATAGGTTGGCACTAACAACGATGAAAACCAATTAAAAAGGCACCAAGAGGACCCATAGGACAACTCATCCTATAGGCTTTACCCCATCAGGATTATTAAATGAAATTAGCGGAGGACCCAGGCAACAGGCACTGAGCCACGATGGCACAATGATAACCAATCAAAGAAGCGTTGGGTAGTCCCCATGGGACACATCAATCTAAAGGTATGACCCTAGCGGGTGAAGTATTGTGCACACAAACGAATGCGTTGGGATGTTGGGGGCTATGGGCTATGCGCCTACATAGGGTCCCATGCAGTAGTTGGAGGACCAGGGGCACAATATATAAAGTGTCGTGAAGGCTTTTGGAGCAGCTAAGCACCAACTCCTTGGTCACTTCGTGTATACGTGTGACAAATGATGTGAAGCATTAACGAAGGAAATCAACTTGTGAAGGGCTTAATAGGGATAAAAGCACAATGCCCTAGCCGATGGTCGAGGAAACAGATGCTATGGCAGAAAAATATGTAAGCGAGCTGAGTGAAAGGTCCTAAAAGCCAAAATTCAGCAGAACTATCTGTTTGGAAGTTAATCCAAAGTTAACTGTAGACAAAAATAACGAAGTCCAGCTAAAACCTTTTAAAATGGGCATAATGCTAAAATTTGAGAAAAACCTCGGTTTATCTTGTAGAAAATGGTTGTTGAGGTCAGAGAACTTAGAGAACATGTCCAAAAGACTGAAATGAATAGGACAAAGGAAAAAATAAGGAAGCATGTAGAAATCAAAGAAAATAAAGAGAAGTGTTGGGAGCGGGATCCCCCAAGGGCAGGTTTGGGGCTAAAAGCCGATGTTTAAGTCAAATTTTTGTAATATTATTGTAAATACTCTATATTTTGTGGTCATGGAGTGCGAAGGTGTTATGTGTCACAAAGGGTAGTCCACCCTTAGTTTTGTAAAGTAATGCCAACTGTAAGAGATATATCCATGGTCTGCAAATTGTGGATTGTATAAAAAGAGCTAAGCTCTAAGTAGTTAGAGGTATCGAACAAGGAAAATGAGTCATAGCTTTAGAGAAAGAAGTCTAAGTATTGCGTTGTAGCATAGGTAGAGGCTCTGTAGCTGAGTTCATAGAGGCCTAGGGTAGAAGTCCACAACCGAGTGTGCAAACCCCTCCAGCTGTGTGCACAGGGTGAACAGAGTCTGTAACCCTTGGAAGATATTAATAAAGGGAGTTATTCTACAAATGGTGTGTATTTGTTCTGTTGATGGGTTGGGATAGTTTTTGTATGAATTTCCTTTATTATGCTTTTGTGGTGTGCGAATCACTACAGTTACATTGAATAACTAAACGTAATTACAAATATCTGATTACACGGTGATAACTTTAAGTATTCGGCAAACTAAGAAAATCACTTAGGGTAATTGAGGAATGACAACGCGAAAATACTTGAGCCCCAGGGTAGGGTTGCACGAAGTTCGATCGTATACTTTCGCAAAGGTATTGAAAGCTGGAATAGAGGGTTTGTCTTACAAGCCCTAGTGCAAGATCACCTACGCGAAGGCAGGGATAGAAGAGATCAAACAACATCACAACCATCTCAGAGTGCAGACACTTGGTTTTAGAATCCCCTCATACTACTTCGGGTGAGACTTCAATCTGCACTTTGCTGGCTGATGCCAAAAGGGCTAGTAGTGTAGGGATTTGTTTGGCTAATTAACGCTGAAACTGGGTTAGGTCCCCTCAAGCCAACAAATGGTTTCGTTGCTGGGACCAGAATCTACATAAGAGATGTGTGATGTCGTATCACTCAAATCCAACTAAGAAGGAGATTGGAGACTGGTTGGATAGAAAGATCCATGAATTCACGACATAGGAGAACAGAAACCCGCGACTGACAAAGGAAAAGTGGGTGGACCGATACCTATATACAAAGATCCATGAGATCTTTTTATTCTCTTTCCCTATTGAGCAATATGAGTGGATCGTGAAGCTAGAAGATAGCCAAGGAAGGTGGAAACTTGACCGTCCTATTGTGTGGACCCCAAAGCTAGTGTGAAGGTTGGAAGCATCAGAGGATAAGATCACCCGCGCTATCGATCATTGGCTTGATCGCATCATAGGGGGATTTGTGACTGAATTCATGGTCGACACCTCAGTTAGCTATAGCGAGGCAGAGCGATGTTTTTTCAAAGGACTACGAGGTAAGTACGTAAAATATTTTAATACTTGGATTAAAATGATATTGTGCGAAAAAAAGGTTATGCAACTACCTTGATGTTCGAGACTACGCGAAGCGGGAAAATCTATAGGAACGAAGGAATAAAGGGTCTGGAGTATAGCCCCTTGATTTCACCTCCGTGAAGTGACGAGAAGGGATAGTGAAGGTTTCTACACGAAGTGATCTTTAGTTAATAAGACAAGGATTCCTGTGAATACCACCTCCACCCATGCCACCTTCGACTTCACCACCGTCACCTCCAACTTCACCCATACCACCTCCACCTCCACTACGATTCAGTATGGAAAATACATTGAAGTTTCCTTTGTTCAAAGGCTTGGGAAATGAGGACCCGAACCAATTCTGGTTCATTGTAAGGGCTATATGGGAAGCTCAAGGTGTTATAGATGATCATATAAAGAAGGTGACACTGGTTAGTGATATGCAAGTTTGCGCGCTAACCTGTTATATTAAGTACGCTAACTGTAGGTTTTAACCCCGTACAAAAATTACCTACAGACGAATTCTAAAACACAGAAAATAAACAATCGGAGAGCATAACACATAAAACACATATACACAGAGATTTCCCCTGGATCCAAAAAACGGGACTACCAACTTGATTTTTCATTATATTCCTTTCAATGTTACAATACATATTTATGCATGCCGAAGCATCCAATACCATGGACCGAAAACGATCGTGTCCAATACCATGGACCAAAAATCATAGGTAGGTTCACCCAACCTAATATAGGGTCCAAAAAAAAATTTCCTAGGGCGCTACCCCAGACCCCTTGTGAACCCCCCACTGTGCAATCAACGCAACGAAGGGGGGCTCTGCCCCCACTCTAACCCCCCAATTCACTATGCAGGTTAGTCATGGAAAGAATAACACAACCCAACATTCTCCCACTTGTTTTTTTCTTTCCACTAGGGGCCACAGGAGACCTTAGTCATTTTTCCAACCCTGAAATGCCCATTGTTTCTCTACACCAAGAGAACTTCTTAGAGCTCACAAATTTTGTTAATGCATCTGCAGTATTCTTCAAAGTTTCCACCTTTACTAGCAACACCTTTTTGTCTTCTATCATATCCCCCTCACAAAGTGATACTGAACATCAATGTACTTTGTCTTGAATGATAAGCAGGGTTCTTTGCCAAGAAAATTGCACTTTGGCTGTCATAGTCTATCCTTATAGCTCCCTGTACTAACCCCATACTTGAGCACAATATTTGCAACCAAACTGCTTCCTTGCTTGCATGAGTAGCTACCATGTATTCTGCCTCTGTAGTTGATAGTGCCACTACAAATCGTTTCTTACTCATCGAACTGAGTGCTCCTCCAAATAGGTTAAACACATACCCACTTGTAGATCTTCTTTGATCCAAATCTCCAACCCAGTCTACATCAACAAAGCCATGGATATCCAAAACTCTATCTAATCTTAGTCTTCCTTGGTAGCACAAACCATAATCACTAGTTCCATGCAAGTACCTGAAAACCCGCTTTACTGCTGTCCAATGCTCCTTCCCTAGTTTTGACATAAACCTGCTCAATACTCCCACTGGATGTGCAATGATTGGTACAGTACAGACCATTGCATACATCAGGTTACCAACTACACTTGCATATGGAACACGGAACATATCCTCTTCCTCTTCTTGTGTCTTGGGACACTGTTCAGCAGATAGATTTACACCTACAGGAATTAGAACCTTCAATGGTTTACTATCCTGCATATTAAACCTCTATAGTATTGTCTCGACATACTTCCTCTGGTTTAACCAAAGCTTCCTCTTTGCCCAATCTCTTTTATTTCCATTCCAAAGATATAGTTTGTAGCACCAAGATCTTTCATGTCGAATTTGGAGGACAATTGGGTATTCAAATCCTAGATAATTTCTTTATCATTTCCAACCAGCAACGTATCATCCACATACAAGACCAAATAAATAACACGGTCACCAATTAATTTAAAATACACACAATGATCTGCTTTGCTTCTGGTGAAGCCAAGTCCCCTTATAAATGTATCAAATTTGTGATACCACATCCTTGGTGACTGTTTTAACCCATACAGAGACTTCTTTAACTTGCATAACAGTTCTTTCTTACCCTTCACCGCAAAGCCTTCAGGTTGCTTCATGTAGATCTCCTCTTCTAGATCACCATGAAGAAATGTTGTCTTCACATCCATCTGTTCTACCTCAAAATCAAAAGTAGCAGCAATAGATGAAAGTAACCTAATAGAAGTTACCTTGGAAACAAGAGATAAAATATCACCAAAATCAATTCTTGGCACCTGGGAACAACATTTTGCTACCAACCGAGCTTTGTATCTCTCCACCTTTCCTTCTGCATTTGTCTTCTTCTTGAACACCCATTTTCTACCAATAGGTTTCCTTCTAGCCGGCAACTCCACCAGATCCCAAGCCTCATTTTTATGCAAAGATGCCATTTCATCAACCATGGCCTCTTTCCA
>APFE030869933.1:32260-53323 GCA_000404065.3 Pinus taeda | reverse complement strand
CTGTTAATGATTTCCACACCAAATATGGAGTAGCCTTTCCATGGAGGCTGGACACAATGTGATCCTTCACGCCCTCCAACAGAATCCTTCGACATTTTGCGATCTTCTTTTGCCAAGCATCAGCTTGAGTAGCATCAGTAGGCTTTGGGATATCCGTATCTATGAACTCCTTCAGCCCGTTATTATCCAATACTGCCTCCATCCTGTCCTTCCATGCAATATAGTTTGAGCTGCCCTCAAGAGCATACTCCAATCGCAATCCGTTGAAAGACATTGCAGCGTTGTCACCAAGAAAACACTGTTGCAAATTTGAATTCCACCAGCAACCAACTGAACCGCCTCGGATCTAAGATTCGTGAGAACAAAATATTTCTCGTATAGATATTGACTGTATGGGCTTTGACCGGATATTTCACCTTCCAAAGGAAGGATGAATCCAGAGGCTACCTGGCCCGATTACAGGCTCTGCCTAGAGAAATAGAATGTAAACACTTCCTGAATAGTAGATCTGATGATCAACAGCTTTGATACCATGTAGAACTTTTGAATAATTTAACACATATTCAATGGAGATTATCCTGATCATGTACTATTGCGGAAAACATACACAATACATAAGCTCCTCTACGTTGATCATCAATATAGCAGCATCAATAATAATAAAACATCAAGAGCATTCACACATTTAAAACACAGTATGTATCCTGGGGAAAGCATCTCACTAAAAACCCCAACTATCTGTATATTAATGATTGAGTCATGTAACATTACACAGCATAATACTTCTCACAAGTATCTCCACCTTTGTTACACACAATTACAACTCAGATCTGAATCAATCACTGGCTCAAATCTCTTTCGCTGCTTGCTGCCTCCGCTGTTCAATACCTGCACAAGAACCGGTGATAATTCCAAGGCAACCACGTCTTTTCTTGGATAAATCACATGAGAACAAGCTACAATACGTGCAAACTCATTGGCATACTCAATCCCCTAATTTGTGCAAGATCTGGTGCACAACTATAGTCACAACTGATAGCAATCTGATTCTCTAACACCTGTCCCTTCTGAACTGAACATGCACTGACATGCAACTGAGTTAACTGATGTATTCATTAGTTGTATTATGAGTTAATAACTTGTGAATTAATTAATAACTAATTCACCCAACTCATCTCTAGTCTATTTTGCAGTTAGACTAAATACAACCAGTTTAACAAAGCTAAACTGAACACAACTCCATCAACTGCACCTCCAGTCCACTAAACTCAACTCATTGAGTTCTAACTGAAGTCATGCATGCAAATATTAGTCATCCCATAGGTAACCACGTATTTCCTTCTGGGATCTGCATGTACCACATCCGTAGCTCATCCTGAAGTGCTCCAAGAGACTAAGACAAAGTTTATAGTCTAAATATTATTATGAGCTAATAATATTTGACTGTTCTATATTTAGACTGAGCAGTCACTCCGCTGTGATCTAAAAATAGAAGTCCATCTATTTTTTCCAACTTGATCAATCATCCATAAACAGCAACCTGCAATCCATAGAAATGATCCATATGTCTAAAAATAGACATAGTCTAAAAATAGACTTGCGCCAAAAATAGCCTGCGGGCCCACTTAGTGAAGGTGACTCTTTTCACTAAGCTCCATCATCTTGTTGCAATCTCAACAATAGACACCTTGGATGTAGTGGCACAACCTGAGTGACTGCAAGTCTAGAGAAGGTGGTGCATTACTTGGGTGTGGGGCTAATGGGGGATGTGAGCCAGTTGGCTGGATGTTCTCGGATTTGGTACCTTGACCCTATTATGTTTGGTACTAGATATGTACATGGTTCGAGGAGCCATTGCAAAGTTGAGTGACGGGCCCAACTCGAGGGTCACTAATTGTTGAGAAAGTTGGGGTAGTGCAATTTACAGCTTGGTATTAGGTTCAAGGTCTACAATTAGTTAGCAAATTTTCTGATATGAGTACCTAAAACCTATCTTATTCACCACATGGTTTTTTTTATCGTTTATGTTGCATGTTAAACCATTATGTTTTATTTATGCTTTGTTTATAATTATGTTATTGCTATTGGTAACGGTGGCATTACACTAATTGGGTTTTGGGGGGATGTTACAGGTTGTATCAAGTCCCCTATTGTAACAATAGGCTTGCAGGAGCCAAAGATATAATACATAAGTAAAATCAATAACAAGTTTACAAATTGTTTAACAAATTTTTGAAGCCAATTATGGTTATTGGACTATGATGATCGACACCCATAGTCAAAAATAGGAAATGGACTTGCATGGGATAAAGATAAAATAAGTAGGTAAAAACAATAACATGTTTAGAAATTGTTTTCCAATTTTTTGAAGCCAATAATGAGTCTTGGATTATGATGATAGACACCCATAGTCAACATTGAAATGGGCTGCCATGGGCCAAAGATATAATGCTAGGTAAAATCAATAACAAGTTTAGAAATTGTTCGATAAATATTTGAAGCTTAGACTATGAGGATCAACTCCCATAGTCATCATATGCATGGATAGAAGGCCCTAAGAATGTTTTTCCATGTTTCAGGGATAAATATCATATAAATAATAATACAATGCTTGGTTTCTGCAATGCTACTTTCCATAAAAACAACTAATTTGTGTATAATCAATTACCATTCCTACCTATTATAGAATTTAGGAAATTTGAATGTAGTGACTCTAAAAACTAGATTTAACTCAAGATTTATCCTTGAAAATAGCCACAACATTGGAGTTGTTATTCCCAAGCAATCCACATCAATATATGTGTAGGAATGGAACCCTCAACATTAGAATTCAAAATCAATATGTTTTCTAAAGGAATCCTGTGATGGTGGAATATGTGAGGCGAAGGAACCATGAGTAAATGTTTACACTATTTATCATGTGAACATGGCATATAATAAGTAACATGTTCTAATACTCATGAATATTTTCGAGACCAGGGTTACACCAACATTTCTTCAAGGAATTTCCAGGATACGTACAATATGTTTCAAAAACTGTCTCGGAAATGCAGTATCCTAGACTTCAATGAATGCACTGATAGATTACTTGAGGTAGAAAAAGTATTTAACAAAATTCATCAGAACAATTTGCCTCATGGGTACCCATCATTACATCATATGAGCTAAATACTGAATGTAGAAGTCAAATTTGTAATATAAGTGTGCCAAATGTATGTGAAAATGTCTCAATTGGATATGGTCTAGCTATGATTATGTGAAGAATGGTGACTTAACAATTATGGAGAGGCACATAGTAGATTATTAAAGAGGAGACATCAATTTGAATCTTTCCAGTTTTGTTCCTCATGTTCCAATGCTCTAGCTGAATGCCACATTATACTTGGAAGTGGAGAAATGAAATTATCCAGATTGAAAGTATGGATGTAATGCCCTTAGAAAAGTGTAAATATTTGGTTTACTGTGGTAAATATAAACTAAACCTCATATTATTATTTGTTTGGAATTTAAGTATATTTTGTTTTCAATATGAGAGATAAAATGTTTTCTTTTCAAAAAGATGGTAACATTTCAACGAGGAAGTTGTCTTCTTGGGAAAAAAATGGTTGCTGTGAGAGAAACCCTAACCACCTCCCCTAACTGGAAGGGTTTCCAGAGGAAAAGGGAAAAGGAGGAGGAAAAATCTGTGCTATAAAGACAGGTAGAAAGAAGAAAAGGAAAGGTAAGTCTGGTGATGATCAGATAGCCGTGCACACTGTGCAAGAAACTTGCGGAAGACAGGGGTCTAGCAAGTGAGCAAGGGGGGAGATTCCGGTCTCGAAAGATGAATCCCATGGATGGGCGGTTGAATTGTAGCAGGCCCTGGATTGGGGGACTATCAGGAAGATCTTAACAACCAGCAATACCAGGTATGTAAAGAATTCCTTGGAACAGAATAGCTGGTAAATTTTTGTATTGAAACACATTTCTATTATAGGAGGGTTTGGAGGGTTCCCTTTTACAGTAGCTGTAGGGTGAAATAGTTGTCTCCCTCAAAAAATATCCTTACTGTGGCACGAGTTAGTGGATGTGAAGAGCTTTCCCTTATATTGAAATTAGGTGATAACCGTGGGAAAAGTCTACAGGGACTGTCATTAAAAATATATATAAATATAAGGTAGGAAAATTCAAAGATTTATAGCAGAATCAGAAAGGCAAGAGACTGACCCTGTAAATGGGAAAAAAGAAACTTACACAGTAGGTAGCATTTTGAATGTTTAACGGATTACTCCTAAGCACATTTGTATGAAAGAAAATGTAGTAAACTTTAAGGAATATAATTTAGAGACTTAATTCGCGGTTAGCAGAACAACCATTTACAAGAATTTGAGGGAAAATTTGAAGTGGAAAAGATATATTCGTAAGGGTTTCATTTATAAAAAAATAGAACCCTTGTCTTTTCTTTTCCATTCTCATGCATCCACAACTATAAATGATAGCAAAGTAAAACATATATCCATGTATATATACAACAAAAGGATGAAATTTCATTTACCCAACCATAAGATGGTAAATATTCATGATGTCGCTACAATAATCATTTAACCAGAACTCTGCGGAGAGATAATAAGCTTAAGCAAAGAATTGTAAAAATGAATTCACATGGTAGGCTAGCCGTATTCTAGGGCTAGACCTGAAGGTGAATGCCGTCATTCATTATAGGATGGCCAAGTAGACAACCAACTCCCATGCGGGAGGCGGCCTCTACAGAATGCGTAAAGGAAAAATCAAACATGCAGAACCAATACAGAGGTACTTCATATTGCAAATTGTGCATTAACAAAAGAGGATTACAATGAATTATCCATAAAAATGGTGCCATAATTCTGAAAACCCGGAGAGCAAAGCTCAAAACACTACAACAGATGATGCACCACACGGCAAGGTTTAGGCAAACACATTTAGATTTAGCATACAGTAAGGTCGCAAAGGCTATAACTTAAATTTAGAAAGTCTAGATAAAAAAAAACTATGCACAATATTATTAAACTGTAACAAGCCAAGAGGTATCCACCAAGGTTACAACCTATGCAATGTCCTTAAATAAAATTTAATTACATAGCAATTCAAGAGAAGCCCAAAGGCATATCATTATTCAAAAACAGCGAAATATCCAGGGCCTCTGTTTGGCATAGCTACACTGAGGACAAGATTTCCCTGAAACTGGGAGGGTGCAAGGCATTCTTGTATGGCATAAGAATCGCCATCTCTCTATGTCAAACAACAAAGAAGTAGATGTAAGGTATTGAGCCGCATGGCCATTTCCAAAATTAAAAGGAGAAACCATTCTTTTACCATTCGTTGAGCGAGTATTGTCAACAAAGCTAGCAAACCGACCATAACTGGAGTGTTGCTGTTAGGGACATACCTGTTAGGTAAATTAGGAGTAGTAGGAACACGAAAGGCTGAATAACATTAACCAAAATCCACGAGTAGATGTTGGAGGTTAGCATCACCATTATCGACCATGAAACAAGCCAAGTAATAAAACCCATTAGAAGATTTAAGCAAAAAACCAGAGAGATGGTAAGAGGAGTAAGTGAACAGAACATCACTTGGGAGAAATTTCAAAGATACTTTAAGCAAAGGTACCTGACTGAGCACTTCTATGATGAGAAGGCTAGGGAATTCCATGACGTACGGTTGGGATAACAAACTATGGATGAATTTATCACTCGTTTTACTTCATTGCTCCATTATGTGCCTTATATTCAAGAGGAAAAGCCTAAAGTACAGAGGTTCGTCAGTAGTCTACCTTTGAGAATGAGGGAAAGAATCGAATTTGACAACCCAAAGACAATGGACGAGGCTATACATAAAGCTCAAATTTGCTACCAACAAAGCAAGCAGTAGGGAGAAATTATGGGTAAGAATTGGTTTGATAAGAAAAGCAGCAAGCTGGCTCGAAATGCAAAAGGTAATCGTGGTGGAGGTAACAAAGGATACGCCAAGGGGCAAAACAGCATAAATATGTAGAAGATTCTGCTTTCATTAAAACCCCCCATTGAGTCCAGAACCACTGAATAACCTGGGAAAATAGACAACGAAGGGATAGAAAGGCCTCCAGTGCAATGTTGGGGTTGTGGTGGACCCCATTACGTGAAAAACTGTCCTCAACGAAAAGGAACCGAACAAGTTTCCCAAGTCTACGAAGCATCTACAGTTGGTGATATAGGATGAAGTCTACCAAAGATAAATGCTGCTCTGGAAGATCGTCAAGCAGAGTACCAGCCGACCATGGTAGGATTCGAAGGTAAACTCCTAGACCTTGTTGTAACTATTTTAATTGATCCAGGAGTTACACTAAGTTATATTAGTCCTAAGGTTGTTGAGCATTGTAAACTGCAACCCGTAAAATTTAAGGACCCTTCGCTAGTACAACTGGCAATAGGGGCAAAGAGACGGGTACTTGCTAAGGTCAAAAACTGCCCCTTAAAGATAGCAGGACAGCCAATGATGGCAGATTTAAATGTGTTTCCCCTTTGTTCGTATGATGTGTTGATTGGTATGGACTGGTTAGAAAAACAGTGGTCCATAATTAATTGTAAAACTAAGACTATCTATTATAAAGACGAGTTTGGAATAAAGCAAGAGATGCACGGAGCTAAGTGACCAGTGTAGATTGGGCCCATAATAGCCTCCCAGTTAGCAAAATGAATTAGGAAAGGATGTCAAATTTATGCCATCCAAGTGGGTTATGCCAACTCAAAAGATAAAACAACTACATTGGAAACCATTCCCATAATCCAAGATTTTGCTGATGTGTTTCCAGAAGAGATCCCTAGCCTACCGCCCAAAAGAGACATAGATTTTACCATCGAATTGGTGTGAGGAGCAGCCCCGATGTCTCGAGCACCCTACAGAATGAGCACCAGAATTAATGGAGTTAAAAATGCAATTGCAGGAGTTGTTAGACAAAAACTACATTCGCCCCAGTGTATCACCCTGGGGAGCCCCAGTGTTGTTCGTTAAGAAGAAAAACAGGATTCTTCACATGTGTATGGATTACCGCTAGTCGAACAAATTGAAGGTAAAAAATAAGTATCCTCTACCCCGTATTGATGAACTGTTTGACCAAGTAAAAGGGGCAAATTTTTTCTCAAAGATCGACTTGCGATCAGGGTATCACCAGATCAGAATTAAAGAGGAAGCAATAGCTAAGACAACTTTTAGAACAAGATACGACCATTATGAGTTTGTGGTGTTACCCTTTGGATTGACCAACGCCCCCCAAACTTTTATGTGTTTGATGAACAGTGTGTTCCATTAGTATTTGGATAAGTTTGTGTTGATCTTTATTGACGATATACTGATTTATTCTTGAACTATGGAGGAACATCAAGAGCACCTCAGATTAGTACTATAAACCCTTCAGGAACACAAATTATATGCTAAGTTCAGCAAATGCGAATTCTTCAAAGAGAAAATACAATATTTGGGGCATATAATCACTAAAGAAGGAATCATTGTGGATCTCGAAAAGATAAGGACCATAATGGAATGGCTAGTGCCCAAAGGTGTGGCAGACATTCGATCCTTCATGGGGCTAGAAGGCTATTACAAACGATTTGTAGAAGGATTCTCCAGAGTAGCTTATCCAATCACTTCCTTATAGAAAAAAGGGAAGAACTTTCAGATGGACCTCTTCATGTCAAAAAAGTTTCAAACAACTTAAATATCTGCTCACCATGACATCCATTTTAAGCATAGCCGATCCTAGCAAAGATTATGTGGTGTGCACGGATGCAAGTAAGGAAGGAGTAGGAGGTGTGTTAATGAAGGAAGGGAAGGTGATAGCCTATGAATCAAGAAAATTAAAAGAACATGAGCAAAAATTCTCTGCTTATGATTTATAATTGGCAGCCATCATTCACAACTTAAAAATGTGTCGACAATACCTTGTGGGGAGAAAATTTCTATTGTTGACAGATCACCACAGTCTGACCAATTATTTTAGCCAGCCCACCTTAAATGCAAGGCAAGCACGGTGGGTGGATTTCTTGAGTGGTTTTGACTTTGAGATCAAGAATTTAAAAAGGAAAGAGAATCGAGTGGCAGATGCTTTGAGTCGAAAATTGCAATGTTTATATGAGATTTATTGCAGTGAAGGGAAAAGCCCCTTCAGAGAAATGATTAAAGAAGCATCAAAACAAGACACTGATTACCAGCAAATAAAACAGCAAATTCAGCAACCAACCAACAAAGGAAAACAATCAAATTATGCTTTGGACACTGCGGGACTACTGTATTACAAGAAAAGGTTGTATGCATTCGATTAGAATAGCATTAAACGTCTAATAATGGATGAGTATCATAAGAGTCATTACGCGGGACACCCAGGATATCAAAAAATGATCACTACACTTCAAAAAGAATATTATTGGCTAGGTATGAAAAAATATGTGGTTGGATATTTTGCATGATGCTTGGAATTCCAACAAATAAAGGCAGAATACCAACACCCAGCGGGGTTACTACAACCATTACCCATCCTGGAATGGAAGTGGGAAACCATTTCTATGGATTCCATAATAGGTTTGCCTAAGTTAAGGAAGAATAACGATTCCATCATGGTGGTGGTGGACAAGTTAAGTAAGTCAGCACACTTTATACTGGTACAATCTACTTATAGAGTTGTGCAGATCGCCCATATTTTCATGCAAAATATATTCAGATTGCATGGGCTACGAAAGACAATAATCTCAGACCGTGATGTAAAATTTACATCATTCTTTTGGACAACATTGTTTGAAGAGTTCAGGACTCAGTTGAACTTCAACATGGCTTATCACCCTCAAACTGACGGGAAAACTGAATGGGTGAACAAGGTGTTGGAAGACATGTTAAAAGCATATATGATGCAGCAACCAACTAAGTGGGAGGACTACCTATACTTGGTTGAGTTCGTGTACAATAATGGCTATCATACATCGTTGCAGACGAACCCCTTTGAAGTATTGTATGGGCGAAAGTGCCGCACCCCCTCAAGTTGGGGTGGACCAGAAGACAGATTGATGTTAGGACCTGAAATACTTAAGGAAATGGAGGAACTGGTTAAAAAGATACGTACTAATCTAAAGGAAGCTCAAGATAGGAAAAATAACTTTGCTGACCAAAAGAGGAGGTTTAAGGAGTATCAAGTCAGTGATCATGTGTATGTGAGAATTCAAGCAAAAGAGAGCACATTACAATAGAGCGGGTGTGCTAAGCTAGCACCCTGATTCTGTGGACCTTTTCAGAACTTGGCTAGAATCGGGCCGGTAGCATACCAGCTCACCTTGCCAAGTCATATATAGGTCCACAATGTTTTTCATGTTTCCGTATTAAAAAAAATATGTTTACGATCCTAAGCATGTAATCAGCTGGCAAGATATACAGGTAAGGAATAGCACGGTAGATAAAATTAAATGAGCTCCGTAAAGGACAAAAATGACTTAAGATGTTGCTTGTTATAGGTTGAACTAGAAGGAGAAATCTTGGTCAAACCACTGAACATCCTCGACTGGAGAGAAGTAATGATGTAGAAACAGGCTATTACCCAAGCTAAAGTGCAGTGGCAGCACTTTGGGCCTAATGAGGCCGCTTGGGAAGATGAAGAACTTATGAAAAGAGCTTATCCAGGGTTGTTCATGGTTGAAAGACATCGAGACAATGTCCAATCTTAGGGGGGGAAGATGTAATGCCCCTAGAAAAATTGTAAATATTTGGTTCACTGTGGTAAATATAAACTAAACTTGATATTATTATCTGTTTGGAGTTTAAGTATATTTTTTTTTCATTATGAGAGATAAAAAAATTTCTTTTGAAAAATATGGTAACTTTTCAACGAGGAAGTTGTCCTCTTGGAAAAAAACGGTTGCTGTGAGAGCAACCCTAACTACCTCCCCTAATTGGAAGGGTTTCTAGAGGAAAAGGGAAAAGGAGTAGGAAAAATCTGTGCTTTAGACACGGGTAGAAAGAAGAAAAGGCAAGCTAAGTCTGGTGATGATCAGATAGCCCTGCACACTGTGCAAGAAACTTGCGGAAGATAGGGGTCTAGCAAGTGAGCAAGGGGGAGATTCTGGTCTTGAAAGATGAATCTCATGGATGGGTGGTTGAATTGTAGCAAACCCAGGATTGGGTGACTATCAAGAATATCTTAACAACCAAAAATACCAGGTATGTAAAGAATTCCTTGGAACAGAATAGCTGGTAAATTTTTGTATTGAAACACATTTCTGTTATAGGAGGGTTTGGAGGGTTCCCTTTTACAGTAGCCGTAGGGTGAAATAGTTGTCTCCATCAAGAACTATTTTACTGTGGCATGAGTTAGTGGATGTGAAGAGCTTTCCCTTATATTGAAATTAGGTGATAACTGTGGGCAAAGTCTACAGGGATTGTCATTAAAAATATATATAAATATAAGGCGGGAAAATCCAAAGATTTATAGCAGAATCGGAATGGCAAGAGACCAACCCTGTAAATGGGCAAAAAGAAACTTACACAGTAGGCAACAGTTTGAATGTTGAAAGGATTACTCCTAAGCAAATTTGTATGCAAGAAAACATAGTAAACTTTAAGGAATAGAAATTAGAGACATAATGCGCGGTTAGCAGAACAACCATTTACAAGAATCTGAGGGAAAAGTTGAAGTGGAAAAGATATATTCGTAAGGGTTTCATTTATAAAAAAAAACAGAACCCTTGTCTTTTTTTTTCCATTCACATGCATCCACGACTATAAATGATAGCAAAGAAAAACATATATCCATGTATATATACAATAGAAGGATGAACTTGCTTTTACCCAACCATACGACGGTAAATATTCATGCTGTCACTACAATAACCGTTTAACTAGAACTCTGCGGACAGATAATAAGCTTAAGCAAAGAATTGTAAAAACGAATTCACATGGTAGGCTAGCTGTATTCCAGGGCTAGACTCAAAGGTGAATGCCATCATGCATTATAGGATGGCCAAGTAGACAACTCGGTCCTACGCGAGAGGCAGACTCTATAGAATGCGTAAAGGAAAAATCAAACATGCGGAACTGATACAAAGGTACGTCATATTGCAAACTCTGCATTAACAAAAGAGGATTACAATGAATTATCCATAGAAATGCCACCATAATTGCAAAACCCTAGAGAGCAAAACTCAAAACACTACAACAGATGACACACCACGCAACATGGTTTAGGCAAACTCATTTAGATTTAGCATACAATAATGCCGCAAAGGCTATAACTTAAATTCAGAAATTTTAGATAAACAACAACTATGCGCAGTATTATTAAACTATAACAAGACAAGAGGTATCCACCAGGGTTACACCCTGTGTAGTGTCCTTAAATAAAATTTAATTACGTAGAAATTCAAGAGAATCCCAAAGGCATAGCATTATTCACAAACACCGAAACATCTAGGGCCTCGGTTCGGCATACCTACATTGAGGACAATATTTCCCTGAAACTAGGAGGGTGCAGGGCATTCTTGTATGGCGTAAGAATTCACTATCTCTCTGTGTCAAACAGTGAAGAAGTAGATGTAAGGTCTTGGGCTGCATGGCCATTTCTAGAATTAAAAGGAGAAACCATTATTTTACCATTCGTTGAGCGAGTATTGTCAACAAAGCTAGCAAACCGACCATAACTAGAGTGCTACTGTTAGGGAAATCTATGTTAGGCAAATTAGGAGCAGTACGAACACGAAAGACCAAATAGCATTGACCAGACTCCATGAGCAAATGCTGGAGGTAGGCACCACCATTCTAGACCATGGAACAAGCCAAGTAAGAAAACCCATTAGAAGATTTGAGCAGAAAACCAATCGGAATCCAGTAAGGAAGAAAGTAAAGAAAACGAATCATTTAAAAAATTAACTGCATGGCTCAATACTTACCAGAAGACCGAGTTGTAACAACCAAGGCAAAATCCAAGTTTGGTGCTCTGCAAATTGAAGAACCAGTAGCATCTACATAGCGCAAAGGAGTTCTGGATGGGCTCATAGCAAGTAAGTTGGAGCTGTTGTAGGTTGGTGAGAAAATTGTTTTGGAAACCCCGTGCCTCCGAATAAACCAAGGAGGAGCCAATTTCTATAGCACAGCCCTTGGATGGGCAACTAATCACCCAAGCCATCGATGAAGGTGGTAAGATTGAGGGCACGAATTCTTGGGGTAACTCAACCTCACCCCTTCATTTGATAGAACCGACGAAATGAATTCCAGAGCCGAGTGTTAAGAGTTGGCAACACCAGTAGTAAACCCCCATTATATCCACTATCCACCGGAATCTTTTCCGATAACGTAAAAGGATAATACATTATGCTTTAACTTTTCAGGTTGAAATAATGAGACCCAGAGAATTAATATCATTAACAAGTAATCATATGTATGCACACTAGGATTAATATAAATATTCTCATTAAGCTAAAAAAAAAATTACTATGCAGTAGATGGGTGTATTACAATGGAATAGAGTGTCAATGGAAGAATAAAGAACATTTTCTCCAATATCGCCAAGCCAATTGAATAAAACCTGTGCATCAACCTTCTATTGTTTTGATCAGGAACCATGATGTATGATATGTAGAAACTTTCCAACTCTTCTTGCGAAGACACTGAAGCCTTGAAGTTTTTCCACGAGGTGAGAAAAAACCTGGGTTGAGATACATGTGATGTGTTTGACAAAATTTTTATAAGAGTTTATGTGGCATGAGATGTTTTGAGAGTCTAAAACAAGTACATGGATCAGCATATGGATATGAAACTACTCCAAAAGGGACCTGTGACCAAATTTTTACAACATTGTTTAAGCCATTTTATCCTTTTGTCAGGGATGCAATGACAGGACTTGGAAATTGGGTTGGAGAAGATTGTTGACAATTTGTAATTTATCTTCAAGCTATTTATTTATTAAGAGATATTTATGGAGTAGTTGGGTTGACCTTTATTTGTTTCCTTAGTGTCCTTCCAACTAGTTGTGAGAGAGTTATAATTGAGGTGGTTCCAAATACACGATGTAAAATTGGATGGGTGAAATTACAGATGGAGATCTCTATGAGATATATCAACAAGATTTTGTTGGCTCTGTACATGTTGACCAAGCTCTTGGGAATTTTGTAATATGTAGTTCTTGCTATGTTGTTTATAGTCTTTTGCTTCATTTATTAATGTTGGCAGTGATCAAGCACGACATCATGTGATTGGGCTATAGGCGGGATCAAACCTACAATTGTGAAGTGTTCTTCAAGATTCGTCAAAAACAGGGCATTGGTTTCACTAACACATGAGATAGGTAATCTCATTGGTCATGACAGAGTCGTGCGGTAGAGGGAATTTTTGTAAGCAATCAATCTATGAAATCTAATAATTCAATAATGGAGTGTGAACACATATTGGTGGGTATTTGAATTAAATGTTTGCATATTTGACCGTAGACTATCAGAGTGCATCGATGAATTTTAATTTAGGCATGAAGTGCACAAACATCAAAATATAACTAAAAATAAACCATTGAAAGAAAAAGGACATCGAGCCAAAGAATGTGACCCACATCGACAAGGTATTGTTCAACTATACAAATTCTATTTCCTGTACAGATAGATACATAGTTTGGCAAGGTTGAATCATTTTGAGGAAACATGGTGACTCTATTTGTGTGTGGGAATGCCTATAGAGTTTGACATGGCTTAATAGTGTAGTGAACTAAAAATCAAAGGTGGACTATGGATGGCTATAAACTTATTTAATATTACAACAAGCAATTGAAAAATGAGTCTAACCAAGGATTCTGTGATTTTGGTCTGTGTGGACCAGAAAAAAAGGTATTGTAAACTTATCCTAATGTAGTGTCTCTTCTATTAAATCTTGTGACATGTAGTTTATTAAAATTGGAAAAGAAAGATTTTGTAATTGTTGCAGATATCACCATGGCAACTATAATCATGGATGAGGAACAAGCAACAGCTTTTGGTGTAATGAAAAATGTTAATAAATGCTACATCGTTGAATTTTCAGAGAAACCCAAAGGAGGACAATTGAGGGCAATGAGGGTGCATAGCACAATTTTAGGTCTTGATGAAGAGAAAGCCAAGGATACACCTTACATAGTACTTTGATGACTTATGTTGTTAGTAATGATGTAATGCTAGAGCTTCTGCATCTCATAATTTCCCCGAGAGAATGACTTTGGAAGTGAAGTCATATGAGGTTTCAATTTAGTTTGAATGGCAGTGCATTATTAGCCACAAGAATCTAACCATGCCTTTCACTAGATCGTGTTGAGAATTGGACCACAAGTGTATCGAAAATCCATGATGTTAGCTATAACCATATTTATAGGAAAAAAACAAGCAAGAACTATAACCAAACCAAATCAAAGATCTCCTTTTTAGTATTGAATCATATAGAAGAAACATACCCTTACACTTTATTCCATGGTAAGCATCCATGTTGATGGGAAAAATAGGTTGTCATCCCAATGTTTATAGATTAGACACACGCGATTCAACTCTCTCGAGGATCACCATGTTCTTCACGTAGTGGTTCTCCATGCTCAAATGATAGTCCAAAAAAAAGTGAACTTGTGCCCTATTTAGATTACACATGTGTTGCTTTGAAAGAACAACATTTTGTCAGTTATCTTCTAAAACAATTAGGTGCATTTTTATGAGAGGCCATCTCAAAATATAGAATATGGACCAATAAAAACTTCTAGGGAAACATGTGATGTCTTACTAATGGTGAAACGAAAGTTTATAACTAGCAATTTTGTTCCTTACTTCCCAGATTATTATGTTGAAGTTCACCATATTGATTTTCCAAACTTGCACAGATATGCTGGAAGCGAGGAAGAGTAGCTACAATGTTTCAGGTGCTTACAAAGTTTTTATTGGTTGTTGTTCTCTTGACCTGTGCTTCCAATGCATAAAGAAGGCCTAAGGAGGAAAGGTCTAATGTTTCTCATCTCATTCACCAGGCCTCCAATGACGAGGAAGAGAAGGATCCATATTATTTTGCTCGGTTGTGTGCAACATTGTTGGGAGTATATTCTAAAAGTTTGGTAGATCGATTCAGGATGACATTCTTAGCCCACTGTCACTAGTATATATATATATATATATATATATCTTTCTCCTTCCTTAATTCATGCTACAAATGAGAATGGAGTTCATGCCAATTCATCCTTAGAAGTTCACCTAATGGAATTGAGAGAATGCACCATGTCTTTTTGTAAGGGGTATGAATTAAACACTACAACTGTGGGCTCCCATTCGAAAACACTTACTCCTAATGGAATCCACATATATGAAACTAATTCAATGGATGCTCCTCTACTTGTATTTACATAATCAAATATACTTGTGGATGGTAATAAAATCAAACTATATGGAAAAATATTTGATGGATTGTTATGAATAAAATACATATAAATAATATAAATGTATAATAATAAATGTACAATAATTAATAAAACAATAACTATTTACTAAAGAGGTATGTCTCTAAGGACATGACAAGTCATGAAAGGGGACCTGCCTAGGTATATAAGCACCCTACCTCATTTGTAACACCATTATGTCATATCTTATATAAATATATTTGTCTTATAATGCATTTTTACATATTTCAAATCTTCTAAATTTCTCTGCTGTGTATACAGACTTTGTTCGTAACATGGACCAAATCACAAAATTGGCAGAGGTTGATGCATTAACAACTTGGAGCTAGAAAATTCCATATTGACTATTGCAAGCACATCAAATTCATTAAAACTTGCAGATGCATTACAAGGTTTAATTTTGCAGATGCGATTGGATTGATTTCTAATCTGTGAACATCTGGTACGAGCTATGTCTAATTATCAATAGTGGGTGGGATCTGGTGGCATCTTTGATCACTTTCCTAGCTTCCTTGAATTGTCTTGTCCCTCTCCGAAGTGTAGGGTCCCTTTTAAATTCAACTCTATTTGGTTGATGGATCCTGATTACACTAAAATGGTCAATGACCACTAGCATGCACACCCTCCTTCTGAGGGGAGATACATAACAAAAGGATTTTTCCATAATCTTCTCAAGATAAAGAGACTATTTATTAAATGGCCAAAGGATAAGAGAGAACACGATAAATAGACACTTAGGAACATTGAAAACATGTTGGCTAATCTTCTAGATGAGAAGGGTAGAGGATTCATATCAGAAGAAGCGAAAAACAATCTCATTGACCTATAGACTCAAAGATCCAAGATACTCAAAGAGTGTGAGGAAACACAACGCCTTATGAGTTGGGCTATATGGTTAAAGGATGGTGACGATAATACCAATTTTTTTCATAATTATGTGAAGGGAAGAAGGGACAAACACTATTTGGAAAATGCATATTGAGGATGGACAATTTTCACACTCTTTCCATTAATTGGTCCACCTAGGGAATTCACATTTCCAACATCTATTTAAGGCCCCTCCTGGAGATACTATTGCTGAAATAGTTCACATTGATTGGCATTTCCCTCGTTATGTTGACCAAGATGAATCTAATAATCTTATCAAACCTGTCACTATGGTGAAACTGGAAAGTGCATGAAAATGGTTGAATCAGGATAACTCGAATGTTGGTCTGTTGAATCCTATACAACATTTTTTGACACCATTCGACAAGATCTCCTCAAAGTAGTGGATGAGTGTAGGTTATCAAGCCGCATGTATGAGGCTATCAACTCTAATTTCATTGCACTCATGCCTAAAGTGGATTGCCCTAACTCATTCAATGATTTTAGACCTATTTCCCTTTACAACTTCCTCTACAAGATTATTTCTAATATTATTGCCAATCATCTTAAGGCCATTTTATATGATCACATCTTCCCTGAGCAATTTGCATTCTTACATAATTGTTAAATACATGAAGTTGTTGGTACTGCATAGAAGGTTGTCCACTCCATTAAGATGAAACAGATTAAAGGATCCATTCTCAAGATTGATCTCTCCAAGGAATTTAATTGGGTTAGCTGGCTATACATAACAATGCTCATCACCCATTTAGGCTTCCCTTTATCCTTCATTAACTGAATTATATGCTGCATCACCACTATGAGATGAGTGTGGTCTCAGACAAGGATTCCCTCTCTCCTCTCTCCTTTTTCTCTTGGTTATGGAAGGACTTAGTAGACTAATATAAAAGGCTAGAAGAGAGGGGCACATATAGTGTCTCAAGATAACTTATCAATGCACCACTACCCATCTCCTATTTGTTGACGATGTGATCATTTTTCTCAATGGTAGTATTTTGGATTCCTCTATTTTCCATGATATTTTGACGCTCTTCTCAGCTGCTACAGGTATGGAATCCAACATGATGAAATCTAGTATTACCTTCTCATATTTCTCTCCACATGAATTGCATATTCCTACACAAAAATTTCCATTCCTTAGGCTACAATTGGAAGATGGGCTCAAATATCTCGGGTTTCAAATCAAACCACACTCTAACAAAATTTCGTACTGGATATGGCTTATCGCCATGGTCGAAAAGAGCTTACATGATTGGAATCATAGGTTATTATCTAGAGAAGGGCGATTAGTTCTCATCAAATTGGTCCTCAAGGCAACTCCCGTGTATTGGATGTCTTTGGCTTGGATTCCCAAAGGAATTATTTCATGTATAAAAAAATATGCCAGAGATTCCTTTGGAATGGATACAAGGAAGGTAAACCCTTTGCTTGAGTGGGATGGAGCCACATTTCACTCCCAAAGAAGTGGAGTGGCTGGGGTTTAAAAGACATTCCATATTTTGCACATGCACTTGCTGCCAAGATGGGATGGATTATTCTTACCTCACACAGTCTATGGATCGAAGTGGTGCACCACAAATATATTTGGCCCTTGTAAAATCTAGATTGGATCTGACTCCCTTCATGGAAAAGAACAGGGATATCTTCAATCTAGCAAGCTTTCTTACATTATCTACCCACTATTAGAAATGGTCTTGTATGGTGCATTAGAGATGACCAATCAGTGCGTATTGGATTGGATTCTTGGATAGGACGTGGTAACATGTATCAAATTCCTCCTGATCTCATTCTTTTCCTTAAGCACAAAGATATACATAGGCTTGCCAATTTTCTGATTTGGAGAACACTACCATATTTATTCAACCATGGAAATCAACTGATATATTGGGCATCCCTATATAATGGCACCAGGCATGGTCAAATTATATAACCACACTGATAGAATCCCATGTTCCCATCAAGAAGGGTGAGGATAAACTCATTTGGGCCCAATTTGGGCATGTTGTATACACACCTAAAGAAGGTTATCCTATCATTTATGCTACTCACATGCCACCTATGCTCATAGATTAGTGGCAAACACTATGGAAGCTTAAATCTTGTCACAACACAAGACTGCTACTGTGGAATATCTTAATGAATAAGACACTTACCAAGAGAAATCTTATGAAAAGATCCTTTCATGGCCCCCATTAGTGTCTACTATGTCTACAAGCTGAGGAAACAAATGACCATCTCTTTCTCCATTGTCTCATAGTGACCAATATCTGGTTGCAAGTTCTTATTTCTTTATCCATTACTATTAGATGGCTCAAAAATGCTACAATGGAGGCTTGGAATTATTGGAGGGAGGGGACCATGAAACAGAAACATCATTGTTTTTCCCTAATCATCTACTAAATCATTTATCTAATTAGGAACGATATCATCTTCAGAGATAGAGCTTCTTGCTAGCCATTATCCATTTCCCAGATCATCAATTCCTATTATGAAATCCTCGATGATGACTCCACACCACCTGCACGGGTTGTGACACCTAAAGTCATTAATCATAATCTTTCATGGGCATACTTCGATGGTGCTGCACAAGAACAAGTGTGTGTTGGCGGGGGGGGGTGGTATACTATTTCACCAATCTGAAAATCATGTTTTCAGTATATAGATGGGTTTGGTGACTGGCACTAATAATTGGGTTGAACTCATCACCCTTAGACACTTGCTCAACCTTGTGCTTGCACATGATTGTAGACATATACAGATATTTGCGGACTCAAAAATCATCATTAATTGATTTAATAATACATTTGTATGTCATATGCACTCTCTCAAAAATATTTTGGATGAATTTATGCTTTTAACATCACAATTTGAATATATTTCTTCTCAACATATTTACAAGGAGTGAAATCAGGTTGGTGATCAGTTATCCAAGGCAACCATGGTCTAGCCTAGGGTGATTTGGTTTATAAAGGAGAAACAGGGAGCCTAACAATTTCAATACTATCATCGACCTTAGATTCATCAGTTCTACCAGTCGGGCGATAGGCGCTAATTTTGTAGTTTATATCAATGATTTCTATCAGTTTCTAGTTTTTATATGTTGTGTATATATCATTTCACATGAATAGATATAAGATACCTTGTATGGGTAATTTTGTATAGACATTTTTTTTATGGATATGGCCCAACTTACTACATATGCCATCCAAGAATATATAACATGTAATTTTATCAATTAATAGAAAATTGTGATTTTCGCGGGGAAGAAAAACATGCTAGTGTTGTACCTAATCATCAAGTACAAAAGAAAGAATTAAGTAAAATAGTATAAACACATAAAAACTAAAAAATAAGATATTGAGATTCAATTTTATATAATAAAACTTAATTGATCCTGAGAATAAATCCAAAACCCAATCTCCTTCATTTGAACATAAATCTATAAGATAGTTAATCAATGCCTATGTTTTCTTATAAATGTTAACTATCTCTTATTTTGCTTCTTTATCTTCATAAGTTAGTTTTTCTACAACAACATCATGACCCAATACTTGGATATGGATCTATCCATCTACCCAATTCAGAAGCATATGCTTATAGCTATTATCTTGTGTCCAACATTCAACATGGATGAACTGAGAATAACTTATAATTGGTTGATTTTTGTGGCTAATAATATTTTATTTTTGCATGTAACATGAAAAAGCAAAAGTTCAATTAACTTGTACATAAATGATTCTTTTAACATTAATCAAACATACAATTTCAACATCTTACCATCTAAGCTGCATCCTTGAGTTCACTTTTCCCTTGAAGCTTGTTAATAACATTGCAAATTGTGTGTCTGAATGAAATGTCACAAATCTCCCAAATGGTGATGTTGTGAATTCTAGAAATCCCACAAGCACTTTAATAATATCTTGATGAGTATAAGGGTCACTATCATATTCAATGTTTGGGATATAGAAACAATGAGGAATATCTACAATAAATAGGGAATAATCTCTTTTAGTTATGAGTTTTGCAATGTCTACACAATCACATTGTATTATTTTGATAGTCTTGAGCCCATTCCAAATGAAATGAGTAAGATTAGGATCAATTTCAACATTACTAAGACGCTGCTTTCTCAGCCTTTCCATCTTAATTTTTTCAATAAAATTTTCAAAACTATCTCTTTCTCCATTTGCATCCTTCTTCATATTTAATGAAATAAACAAATATATGTATAAGCTATAAAATAAAAATAGTATACACATGAATAAAAATGAATGTATAAATCAACATAACTTTTTAAATGCAAGACAAAAATATTTTAGTGTTGATGAAGAACTTGAATCTAGGTAGTTGTGTACAACATCATCCCAACTATCTTCATTCAATAATTTAGGTATTTGTTATTTTATTCTCATATAAACTTTGTGACTTGTTAGCTTCCTATACCAATAGGTTTCATGTTTCATGATTGACTGGGGAAGTGCCAAAAATGTTCATCCTTTTCATGCTATGAAGGTTCCATATTTTGATGAATTTTCACTATGTATAGGTGGTTAGCTTTTTCCAGAATTGATGACTAGCCAGACAACCTAATCCTAGCTAGATCATGTTTGAATTTACTTTTCTTAGAATAGAGAATAAAAGTCTACACAAACAGTTTAAGCTTGGCAGGCAAGTAATCAGGTAGAGAAGCAAAGGGTCTCAACAGCTTAATCTGAGCCCTGGAAGAAATAAGGGTAGACTTAGATAGGAGGGCA
>APFE030869931.1:29161-45989 GCA_000404065.3 Pinus taeda | reverse complement strand
AAGTGTTGAACCCAGGTATTGGGTCCCTAGTATTGGTTCTATAATGGTTTTGGACCATGGTTTGAGTAAGGCCTAAGGCTATAAAAGGGAAAGGAAATCATTTGGCAAGGGTATTGACTTAAGTGTTGAATATCTTATGAGGAGCAAGATCTGGAATACTGGTGATTAGCTTATGGTGCATAGCTGGATCTGAATCAAGGAGGAACCTGAGCGTTACAAGATGGATAAGTCCTATTGAAGGGTCAAATTTCAAGACTTGAATTGTAGTGTCTTTGAGTGATTCTGATCTATTATATTTGACGCATGAATTGATCTATGAATCTGATAATCTGGGTATAATTAATGCTTGAATACTTGAAAAGGGAAAACTGTCTTTCATAGATCTGTACGTAGATTCGACGCAACGAAGCGCGTATACACGCTGTTTCAGTAATTCAAAGAAGCGTATATGTAGGTTTGCCTTCATACAGAAGCGTGTGCATGCAGGTTCCTCATTTTGAAGTAGCGTACGTCTCATAAAATATGTTTTAGCTACTTTGGTTTATTGTTGTAGTATTCTGGGTTCAATATTGGTGTCTCGTCACTGTTATTATTTGGTTACAACATTCAGAGAAGTGATTGTTTGATTCAGTATTGGGTTGTACAAAGAAGATTGGTTGATGCAGATATACTTGATGTTTGATTAACGTTATTCATGGATCCAGTCTAAAAATTTATGAAACATGGTCCCTGGAAGAAAAGAGAAGGTTGTAGCCTTCTGTAGGTCTGCACCTATGTACTAGTACTTTAGCTAGTACAAGAGCTAAGGGGGTTGTAGCTCCCTTCCATGAGAAGCTGGAGAAAGAGAGAAGGTTGTAGCCTTCTGCAGGTTGCAGCCTGCATACTGGTATAAGATTGCACCAGTACAGAATCATTGTAAAAAGAAGTTTCTAATTGAAAGAAGATAGAGACAAATTGCAGCAGGTGGTTTTCACCTACATTGGGTTTCCACCTTAATCTTGTTTTCTTGTGTGTGACTGTCTGCATTATTTTTCTGTTCCTGGTTACTGTTTATATGGTTCTGACATAAGCATTTGAAGAATAATTAAATTATAAGTTATACACTAGTTTCCTTAACTGAAGTTGCGTATATACGTTGGTTTCACTAACCTAAGTAGCGTATACAAATCTGTGTATGAATTGAAAAATAATTGACCTGATAATACTGATTCACCCCCCCCCTCTCAGTATTATTTCCAACACACTCCACATCCTACTATCCCAAAGGAAATGGACTTGCAGAGTCTTCCAATAAGAGCTTAAGGAATATCATAAAAAAATTGTTGGAAGATAACAAGAAAACCTGGAACAAGAAACTAGTAAATTCCTTATGGGCAGATAGGCTGACCATAAAGAAATCCATTGGTACCAGTCCCTATCAGCTAGTCTATGGAATGGAGGCCGTCTTCCCATCTTCTTTGGGAACACCAGTGATGAAATTACTATAGGAAGCACAGGTTGAGCCAAATGATATTCAAAGAAAGATTCACCAGACAATTCACTTGCAGCAAACCAGGGAGGAAGTGTATATCAGATCCCAAGTTGTGCAGGAGAGAATCAAGAAATCTTTTGACAAAAGAACCAAGGCAGAATATTTCTATCTAGGAGATAAAGTTTTGAAATGGGACTCAAGAAGGGAGGATAAAGGTAAACATGGGAAGTTTTATTTCCTATGGAAAGGCCCTTATATCATTTATGCTTTCAGAGGTAATAATGCTTATTTCCTCAAAGAATTGGGTGGTGCAGAAGTAGAAGGAGGACTAGTCAATGGTCGAATGCTTAAGCACTATATAGATCCCAGTCATTGATTTCACTAATCACTTGTACATATTATATCTTTCACAAAGTTTAGTGTTGATTGGATGATAATTTTGGAGTTGAAGCCTGAAGAGAAGGCCCTAAGCTTCAAAAGTTTCACTATCATAAATATCAATAAAGCAGTAAAGTAAAAGAGAAAAGTTGTAGAGTAAAACCATAGTAATTTAGAAGGCCATTGATCTACTAGTTCTTGACATTTCACTAGGAAATTCCATCCCCAAGTGGAGCCACTGTTATGTTCCTATACCAATAGGAGTCATAATTTTTGAATAGTTGAGGTCAAATCTATAATATTACATACCTTTGCTTCCTGTAAATGTTTTCCATATTTGGAAAATTGAAAAAAATAAAAAATAAAAAATGTAAAGAGGGTATGTCCTAAAAGAAAAATCAAAGGACAAAAAGAAGAAAAAGGTCAAAAAAGATGAAAAAATGAACCCCGATAAAGAAAAAGACCATGAAAGTGTGCCACTACCATTTACTTTTGATGTAGAATAAAAATATTGTGTGCAGCTTGTTACCTTTGCCACAATCCATGGATAGTCATTATGTTTAATCTTGGTTATTCCATGTTTTGAATTTCATGTTTATAGATAGAGAATAAAATGTGACCAAACTATTTAATCTTGGCGGATAAGTAAATAGGTAGAATAAATAAAAGGAGCTCAATTGTTTAATCTGAGCCCTTGGATGTAATAAGGTTAGACTTAGATATATTACATTTGTAAAAAGAAAAGAAAAAGGTTTTGATAAGGGTTTGCCAACTTAAGTGCACCCTAATAAAGAGTAGAAAAAATGGTAGGATGAGTAGATAGGTAAGTAGTTGGATGGTTGCAGAATTGTGATGAATGATTAGATAAGATCATATCATTTACCCTCATCATCAAATTTCTAAAGTATGGATGATAATTGAGCATTTGCTAAAGTACACAAAGCCAATTGGTTAACTCCCCTCATTCATTTCATTTCTTTTTTAACTAATTTCCAAATAAATTTTTAAAGTACCTAAAACCTTAAGTTAAAGGGGCTCAAAGCATTTCTCTGACTTTTGGAGGGACCGAACCCTTGACTCAATAACTTACAGGTCCTAAGTACTAAAAGACCCCTTACAAGCATTCACCCCTTCCATAATTCACTTATTTCCCCTAAAAACATCCATTTTCCTAATGTAAAAGAACCATTTGCCTAGGGAAAATAAATATCCCCAAGCAAACCCCTTTTCCACAAAAAACCACAAATGCACATTTAGCCTAAGTTATAATGTTTTATGTGAAAAGTAAATAAATTTAAAAAACATTGTACTTGGTGCACTTCGTTTTTCCACTTTCATTCATATTAACTCCTAATTTTAATTATATATATTAAATCCCAAAAACACCCCTTTCCCTTATGTTTTATTAAACTCCTATGTTAGTATCCCATCCTCGAAGGTTTGAAACATAAACTCTATTAGTGAATAATTAAGGGATTAATTAAGTCGACCAATGACTATTTAATAACCATGACCCATCGCTGAATAAAAGAGATTAATTAATCAATCAATGATTAATTAATAATTTGTCTCCGCCAATGAAATCACTCCTAACGTTGTTAAACCTCCCTAATCTGCAATTAATTAATCCCTTTGTGCATTAAAACCCCGTCGAGCCCCTATGTTAAACCTCATATCAAATCATCGCCCCGATCACCATGCGATCTAACCCCTTTTGATCCAACAGTCGACGCTCATATCGGGCAGCCTCCGAAGGCCGACCTTTACCTACCCGATATGGGTTGTTTCACTATTCACCCCGCTGCTACGTGGCGCCAGATGAATGGCATCGGATGACCTCCCCCCAAAACCACTCTATCCCAAAAGTGGTATGATACAATCCCGCTTACCGCCTCCTGCTAAACAACAAAATGTCACATTCCCTGCTTGATGCCAAGTGTCCTTTTCCTAGTGTACCCGCCAAAATCATTGAATTTACGAATAAAACTAAAAACCTCATTGTTTTTTGTTTTATCGTGAAAAAGACCGCTCAGAACTCCATGCAAGCACCAGAGTACGTGCAACCATCAACCTACATCCAACTGCCAATTTACTAACGCTGTTGAAACTCCAAACCACCTTGCAGTCCCGTGTGCTTCCTGCAAATAGTGCACAGTCGCCATTACTCTGTTCAAAAGCCGAAACTAGGTATTTACCCCAAATTCATTGAGAAACCCTGTTTTATTCCCAAACCTAAACTAAATTGCTTCAAATTACTAAGTAATTTAGTAAGATAAGTTGCCTGGTGACTCCAAAATACGTTGAATTAGGCCAGTTTTTCCTAATTTCACTGAAAACCCTTCGCCCCCGTCCTTGAATCCACAAGAACCAAGGATGGATGCCCCAATTTCATCGAATGTCATGCCCATTTCTACTCATCACAGGGATTTAGACCATCTCCCACTGGAAAATAAATATTTTCAGATTAAATATACCTCCGTCCAAGAATCCCCTTTGAAACTATACTATAGGTACACAGAGCAGTACCTGAACCATGCAGACTACATTGGACTTTGGGAATCAGGGTTACCCAAGTACCAGTTCCCCCTAGTTCATATCTTCCCAGAGATTATCCATTATTGTCATATGAACTACAATCCGAGCCAAAGGGTAGTGATGACCCCTGATCATTCTGTATTATTTACCATCACTGCTGAGTCCATAAATGAAATGCTGTAATTACAACCAAGGCAAAGCCTAACTCCTCTTTCTGTTGGAGATTCGCTGAACAAATTCCCTACACTCACATTAATCAAACTTGCTAGGTTATTCTAGACCTTCATCAAGGAAGAAAAATACACTTCAAATGCCTCTCCCCCTTACATGTGGACTATATTCTCTGATCTTGGCTGAGACATCATAGACATGATATCCAGGGTATTAGGCTAGAATACAAGTGAATTTGTTGATGAAATCATTATAGCCTTTATGTCCATCTACTTTCTTGGGTAGCCCCCAGCCATCATGTTTGACTATGCTAAGTTCATTGCTGATAAGATGCATGATTAATTCATGAGGATGGATAATTAAAGAGTGTTTAAATAATATTCAATTTTACATCATCTATTCTTGTATTATCAAGCTGATAAATTTCCAATCACCCTCCAAAAGCTTGATACCAGAGGCAACCTTAGATCAGTGGTCTTCTGGACTTCATTAATCCACCAATATGACTCTCAATATTCTTATACTGATTTCATAGATCTCTTTGTGTACCGAGTGACAACTATGCTATTAGGAATCCCCCCCCCTAGAATCAGTGTAGATATCAGGAGGGTCCTTCAGTTGTCAAAACCATATAGAGTGGGGGATTGGTACTTGTACCAAAACCACACTGAAATAAGAATATATGGATGTGAGCTGGATCCCTACAAATTGCCTAGATACCTCCCTATTAGATTGTTTTCCCTGGAGTACTACAAACAAATAATCAATTCAGATGAGGTGCATTTTGTGAAGGCCAAGAAGAAAGCTCAATGTAGGGTAAAAGATCAACTTGGCCCTTTCATATGTAATAGTAGGAAAGCAGGAAAGGAAGCAGAATTAATCCTCCAAAGGCTGAAACTGAAACAAAGTTTTATATGGAATTATGACCCTTTAGAGTTCATTTGCAATTACAACCAAGGCAAAGCCTAACTCCTCTTTCTGTTGGAGATTCACTGAACAAATTCCCTACACTCACATTAATCAAACTTGCTAGGTTATTCTAGACCTTCATCAAGGAAGAAAAATACACTTCAAATGCCTCTCCCCCTTACATGTGGACTATATTCTCTGATCTTGGCTGAGACATAATAGACATGATATCCAGGGTATTAGGCTAGAATACAAGTGAATTTGTTGATGAAATCATTATAGCCTTTATGTCCATCTACTCTCTTGGGTAGCCCCCAGCCATCATGTTTGACTATGCTAAGTTCATTGCTGATAAGATGCATGATTAATTCATGAGGATGGATAATTAAAGAGTGTTTAAATAATATTCAATTTTATATCATCTGTTCTTGTATTATCAAGCTGATAAATTTCCAATCACCTTCCAAAAGCTTGATACTAGAGGCAACCCTAGATCAGTGGTCTTCTGGACTTCATTAATCCACCAATATAACTCTCAATATTCTTATACTGATTTCATAGATCTCTTTGTGTACCGAGTGACAACTATGCTATTAGGAATCCCTCCCCCTAGAATCAGTGTAGATATCAGGGGGGTTCTTCAGTTGTCAAAACCATATAGAGTGGGGGATTGGTACTTGTACCAAAACCACACTGAAATAAGAATATATGGATGTGAGCTGGATCCCTACAAATTGCCTAGATACCTCCCTATTAGATTTGTTGCCCTGGAGTACTATAAGCAAATAATCAATTCAGATGAGGTGCATTTTGTGAAGGCCAAGAAGAAAGCTCAATGTAGGGTAAAAGATCAACTTGGCCCTTTCATATGTAATAGTAGGAAAGCAGGAAAGGAAGTAGAATTAATCCTCCAAAGGCTGAAACTGAAACAAAGTTTTATATGGAATTATGACCCTTTAGAGTTCATTTGCAATAGGAGACAAAAGAATAATTTATCTCCTTATATCCACCATAGAATCCTTTAAATTTTTAACAGTATGCAAATAAGCTTGAATGGGTGGAAAACACTTTGGTAGACCGGGATAGCACAAAAACTACTGTCAATAATGTATTGATTGATTTAGATAGAAGACTTGATGAGGATTCATTTGTACAGGTGCCAGGAGAAACTCAATCTCAAAGGAAATCATAGGGACACAGTCGGCAAACAGCAAAAGAAATACCATTCGAGCGGCTAGAACCATCAGAGCAACCAGAGGAATTAGAACAGCTAGAAATATCAGTAGAACTTGCTCAGCCATAACAAATCATGAGCAATCCTCCTATTTTATAGAACCCTCTAAATTAGGAGAGGAATCTTAAAAGAGATAAAGAGGAGGCCACTCCTTCTAGCAGACCTTTTGCCCAAACTTATGTCAAGAGGAAAAGGTTGAACCATTTTTAGAGTAGGAGTATACTGAGGAGACAGCTAGAACTACAAGTACAGGAAGAACAGAAAGCCGACAGACCACACCCTCTGGAGGTACACAAGAACCTTCCACTTCACAAACTCAAATGCTAGAGAGACAACAGAGCATGGAAGTATCCTCCTTTAGAGCTCCAAGTGGCAAGAGCCAGGACATAAAAGAGAAATACAAATAAATCAAGGCCAGAATTGAAAGATTAAAAGCCCAAAGTTATGCACACTACCTTAAAATGGCTCCAACAAATCAAACAAGGCTAATGTCAGCCTTTGACATAAAGGAAGGTAAGATGCAGATGAGTTTCTTGAATCCAACTACACAACAACCTAGATCAATGGAATATTATCTGAAAACGGACTTTGAAGTATTGGCAAAGGATATCCATCCTATTGACCAAATAGAATTACACAAGAAGACTGGTGAAATGGTTTACTCCACCTTGACTAGCAAGGCAATTGCAGCGCACCAACTCCAGAATTTGTTGAATAATGTATCAGTGCAATTCCATTTAGAGAAGGCTTCTTCACAGGCCAAGGACACCAGAATAAAGTCCTTAGAGGACTTGGTCATAGAACTGGGACATGATCCTAAGGATGTGAAAGCTATAGAAAAGCTTATTAAGAAGAAAAACGATAACATAGCTACACTAAAGAAGCAACTCAAAATTCCCCCTCCGCATCATCCTTAGATAGCTGAAGTGTTGGAAACTCAGAAGGAGGGAGAGCTTATGGACTTACTCCTTAAGCTGAATGAACAATTAAAAGAGACAGGGAAAGAGATAGATAAATTGATATAGTCTAAGCAGAGTGAGTTGGCCACCACTCCTTAGACTGTAATTCCTACAGTATCTATAGCAGTACCCTCCACATTGGCTGCTGCCTTAGCACCCACAATTCCACCAGCGACAACTTTGCCAGTTACAGGTATATCAACAGGCACAAGGGCATCTACAAGCACATGGAAATCCATAGAAAAGACAACCGAATTGGTAAAATCCATGGAGGAAATGAGCATCCAGGCTACTGAGCTTAAGAAGCTTAGAGAAAAGGTGTCAAGTTTGGAAACTGATTGCAAACTTGTACAAATACAACAGAAGGAAGAAGTTCAAAAAAATAAAAAAATGGGAGAAAGAATAAAAGTCCTGGAAAAAGACTTAACATTGCAAGAACCACTTGGAGACATGAAGGAAATACTTTGGGCCAACATCATTGACCCTATCAATGATGTTTGTCCATCTATTTAGGTAATTTTTGAACAAACTTAACTAGTAAAAGTGGCTACAGAAGCAGTCCACAAGACAAGGGAAGAATTGGGAGATAAGCTTGAAGAGGCCAACCAATTGATAACGTTTTTGAACAGTAGAAATAGGTACCATCTTTTCTGAACTAGAAATAGAAGATAGAACAAAAACCATCATAGAAATAAAGAAGGTCCTCACCAAAAAGAACCTGACGCTCAATCTAGAGAAAAGGTGCCAGAGCATCCAAGCTAATATTGATAGTTTTATGACAAAGTATGGTATTTTAAGAGAAAAAAGGACTTCCCAGTCCTATGGTAATAAATGACAAGCTGATGACCCAAGATGATTATGTGGAAAGATTAAACAAATTGTCCAGCAGCCAAGCTAGTACCTCAAGAGTAAAAGCTCTGTCCACTGGAAAGGTACTATATGGTAGTCTGGAAAATCTATTTTTCATAGAGCATGAGGTCAAGCACTTGTTTACCAGTAAGCCAAATTTTTCTAAGTATATAGAAGTGGACGAGATATACAGAAAAATGTAAAGGATGAAACTACCTGACAGTGAATGGTAGACAAAACTAACAATTTTACTATAAATTCATTGCAATAAATCTATATGGTAAAACATGGATGCGAGGTAAAACAGGTAAGACAAAGTCAAAGCAGAATAGGTAAAGAGTATCAATAGGTAGAAGACACAAAGTAAATCTAGCACACAAGTATCAAGCAACTAAAAGAGCCAAATCCGAATTGCAATAGCCAACACAGTCATAATAAAAGGGTCAACAAGAAGGTAGTTCTCCATCTGTCTTTATCTTCATGTTGAAGATATTTTTTGTTTCCTAAAATAATTCTGATCTTGTTATGAGATAATTTTTATGAATACTTCATATGTTGAAGTAATTAGGGTGGATTAAAATAAATTTCTGTAGACAATTTATATTGAGCCAAGGAGATTTTGTATTCAATACTGGGCTGGTTTTGTTGGATATGAAATAAAGCTGAGGACATTTCACTGGATTCTTGTGCACCGTTGGAACAAATAAGTATTATCTCTTCATGTTTAAATATTTCTTTCTATTCATGTTATAAATATTCATATGTGTCTCTTACAAAATCTTAAAAGTAAACAAGGAATGATATCTCAGAATTAGCTTAAATGCTCTCTATTTTAACTATTTGCTTTCTATATGTTTTCTTCTAAACTATCTTGGTCTGGGAATCCTTAATTGCTCGCTTACTTCTGTAGTTTTCCCACTTTTGGTCCATAAAAACGGATTATTCATTGCCCTTTGCTACTGATCATCCTTCCTTTCTTCATCTTAATCTCGGTTAAGGATCCTTCATTACCCTTTGCCCTAGTTAGGACCACATCATCCAGTTGAACCTGCAAATTTTCTTTTGTTGTGCTAGCCTGCCCTGTGAACTCTTACCTTAGTGATTGATCAGATCTAGTTCAGCCACTCTTGATTGACTCCATAGTGCAATGGCCTGGATATTTTCTCTGCCCATCTGTTTTCTTAATTCCACCACTCAATCAAAACAAAACAATCATGAGCACTAAGAACTAGCGTGAAATCTTACCCAAAACAAAGTTAAATTATAAAGAGAGAGCCCTCTCTGGACTCAGGTTGGCTAGAACCCAAGTCTGAAAGTTTAATTTGTGGTTACCTCGGACTATTCATTCTTTGATAACTTCTAAGGAAAAAAATCTGAGTGATAACATGGTCCATGACTTTTGGACCCTTCTAACCGAGTTTTATATTAATACCCATTAATATTTTATTTTTTCTAAGTTTAGACTTAGGAACTCCATTAAAAATATTAATTATTTTAATATCTCCCAAACTGGTTAGAATTTGCTGAAACCATCTTTGGGTCTTGGAGATCTCATGTGCTTTAGCCTCTCCACCAATTTTCATGGCTAAAGCACATCTGATGCTACCCAAAATCAACACATTCCTTCGTAGGAATGGGTATATCTTCCCTAGTTAAGAGGGAGAGGTAGGCACATCACTCTTGTCTTCATATTGTGAAGAAATAATGGAGGATTGGGTAAGCATCTAGCAACCGATACTCTTTGAGGATGTGGTACGACATCCAAGATAAGAGTAGTCAAAGAGGACTGCTATTTTTTGAGGACTAAGAATCCAAGATAAGAATAGTTCTAGGAGGATATACCCTATGAACACCCAAGTGGGCTATTGATCCGAATATTTTCATTTCAAAGATGCATTTCAAATTTCATTTAAAAGGGGCATGTAACCATAAGATGCATACACATAAAAGAAGTGGAAATATATGACAACCATGAGAAGAAAAGACACAAACAAGTTGATAATGGAGTTCACCCAATGTGGGTTACGTCTCTGGGCCCTGCTCAATGTGGGGAGACCTCTTTCATTAATCTTCAGTGAAATCAAATTACATGCATGTACAAAATACACCTTATACTTCTACTTCTAGGGATAGCCTGAAAATGCACATCTCTTCTGAAGAAATTGACTGCACCGTTGAATTCCTGGAGAAAAATCGTGAAAAATGGTTGTAAACTCGACCCCTTTATACTTCGGTCAAATTTTGGTCCCTCAGGAATCTCAAAGATTTCCTGAAGATTATTTCTCATGGGTTGACTGAAATTTAGCTACTCGGATGAATAATCTAATCACATCATCATGTTCCTGGCGAAAAACTGAGAAGAATGAGTATAAAGTTGGCCTAGTTATGAAATTGTCAATTTCAGGCCTTAAGGGAATCTCAAAGATTCTTCAAGATTCCTTAAAGATTATGTTCTACATGTTGGTTGAAATTTCGCTGCCCAGATTAGAAAACCGATCATGCCATCAGACTCCCTACATCAAGGTTATGCTCCTCGATGCCCATGCCCCTTCAAGGTTCTGTGTTGCTCTCCTCTCCTTCTTTGGCCTAGGCGAATGACGAGTTCTTAGTTTTATATAAAAGGTTTGGAAGATTATTCAACGTTTCATGCGCTAACACATTGGTTAAACTCAATGTGCTTGTGGTTGGTGGCCTGGGTTCCAACTTGCAGCTCACCCATTTTTTTGGCGTATTGTTAAATGGGGTGAGCGATTATTTGACTGAGTGTTGTGTTCAAAATGGAGGGTCTCTCATTGGGCAGGCCGACTGGTTGATCAGGCGGTTTCAAATCACATCGGCTTTGTTTTAATATCCATCGGGAACATTGGGTGGCGAGTCCTCCAATGGTGGCTTGCCCCTAATATATATATATATATATATATATATATATATTATATTTACCAATGGGGTGGAACGGGTCTGCCTGGCCCGACTTGCTTCACTTTTTTATTTTATTAAAAAAATTGGTAAAAAAATTTCGATCGGATTTTTGGGGTCACTGGTTTTTCTAAGTCAACAACAATTTCGCCTATTCCGTGTATATTATATATATATATATATATATATATATATATATATATATATATATATATATATATATATATATATATATATATATATATATATATATATATATAATATTATAATATATATATATATTATATATATATATATATATATATATATATATCTATATATATATATATATATATATATATATATTGATCGGTGGGGTGGGCGGTTCCACCTGACTCGACCCGATCCCCTTTTTTATTTTATAACAAATTGGTAAAAAAAATCGATCGGATTTTTGGGGTCACTGGTTTTTCTAAGTCAACAACAATTTTTCTCGTTTCGTCTGCCGGAAATCATCGCTGCAAAGTGTCAAATTGTTACCTCATTAATTTCTGGCAAATTTAGCCAAGCTCCAAGTTTAGTTGGTGCTCTGCTAACTTTAGCCAAGGGGCCTAGTTGACCAAAACTGGCTGGCCATACCTTTCACGTACGAAGTCAGATTGAGATGCCATTGGAAAGCTTGCGACAAGCTCTTTGATCTGACCCTAGTTTCATTGTAATCAAAGAACTTTTATTTTTGAGTTTTTCATAGCCCTTTTTGACTTCTGAGCATTTCTAAAGCCACCTGGATCATTCCTCAATGCTGAGGAGATTTTGGTCTTCCAAAAGCATGGTCACTTTCGACAATGTGCTGTACTCCCTTGTTTGCACAACAAGTTCCCTGTCAAGCAACACTTCCTTCTCTAACATCCACATTCCATGCAAACTTGTGGTACATTTTTTGTAAATTACATACAAGACCAAACATGACTCAAACAACATCGTACTTTCCAAGATTTTATAACACACTCTTTGGTCAAGTTTACATCAAAATCATAACAAAACCAATGCCCTAACTATCAACAAAAGGCCAAAATATCATCATGTTGATTTCATAAGTGATGTAAAACACATCATCACTTTTACGATCATTTGACAACATATGATTTACAAAATGCGGTCATGACAAGCTACTATATCTAATAAAACCATCTCTCACTCAACAAAGTGAATGAGCCATCTCCTTGTGGTGGATTTGCTTGTTGCCTATCTTCACTAGTTGGTTCCTTCATAGGTGCTTTCTAGGCATGGAGTATCTGACATGTGGTTTTCTGATGTCCATTCTTGTTGCAGCGATTACAATGATTCTTTCTCCTGTAAACTTTTTGGATCGCCTTGGAACGCTTATCCTTGGTGTGTCTCTGACAAGCGCTTGTGGAATCTTCACTATCACTAGAATGTGATGAGGCAGTCCCATCATTCGTCATTGGTTGGTCACTGGTTGTCTTGGAACATTCTCCAACCTCTTTTTTGACACATGAAAGTCATGCATAACGAGGTAATTCCTCCACTTTGATGGGACTCACAATGCCCTGACCATTAATGCTGAGACCCTTTCCTGTTGATTTCTGGTAGCATCGGATGTGTTCTAAGTCTCAAATTTTGCAAGAAGGCTTGGGCACATGTATTCCAAAGAACCCAGAAAACTTTGGGAAATTCCACCCAGAGACAATTTTATTAAAATAATTAATTATTTTTAATGGGTCCCTAAGTCTAAACTTAGGAAATTAAAATAATTAATGGGTATTAATCTAACTGTGGGTGTAACTTCTAGAAGATTATTTAAGGAGGCTTGAGGGTCATTTGAAAAAAAGACACAGAGAGCTGATCAGTTAGATCGAATTGTTGAAGCTACAGAAGCACAGTGATTTTGTAGTAATCACACAGAGAGGGGAAAGAGAGTTTTGGATGGAGTATCTTCTCCAAATCCAAGAATACTAAGAAGAGAGGTAGAGAGACATAGAGGAGGTAATGTAGTTCCCAGATAGGGTGACACAGAGCCAGGAAGGGCTCAAACAGAGCAATGGAGGGCCTTCCACCCAGAGGTACGGAATTTGCTGGAGGGGTGGACGTTCTGAGCCAAGAAGGCTGGAGTCACATCCTAAGAGAAAATTGATTCAGAAAAGAGGTGATGCAGTGCCTTAGAGGCTATGACACAGGCCCACACAGTGACTACGTAGGGGTAGCACAAAAGTAGCTAGGGACTCGTTGGTTCAGCTGTCAGATCAATCGGGACTTACAATGTAGAGTGAGGTAATCTCACTAATTTCTTTTTCTGAGTGATATTATGTGTAATGGATTGCCAACAAGGCATCCATAGGTTGTATTTTAGAAATAATTTCTACTTCATAATAAAATCCCTCAAATCTGCTCCACCGGTTTTCCCACATTGGGTTTTTCCGGGGTCATTTATCCAAAAATAATTGTATCATTTGTGTTCTATCTTTCTATTGTTCATTTTCTTGTTTCAACATACTATTTTAAATGGTGTAGGCTATAGTGTATGTATTCAATATTTGTCGTAGAAAACTGCAAATAACATGTGCATTTAAATTAACAAGTAGGAGAAATATCATCGGTCACTGCAGTAGGGATTCCGGTTCAGGAATTTTCACATGGTATCGTAGCAATGGAGGTGAGACAAGAAGAAAAATGCTAGAGCACCCAACGCTGAGGAGAGAAGGAGGTCGAAGCGCTACAGGAGGAAACAGTTCAATTGCGTAGTCCTAGCCAGGAGGCATGAATTTTAGAGGAAAGTCTCTCTCTGAGTGAGTCGACAGAGAGGAAGGGCTTTCAGATCAAAATTTTACTATGCCAGAGGGAGAAGCGCATAGCCTTAGCTTGGGGAAAGAGCTAGTGGGATGCAATTTTTCAACAGGTAGATTGATGGGCTAAAAGACGTCAAAAGGGAGAGGAGAAGCTCAGTGAGGGAATTTTTCCTCAGTAGAGTTCCTGCTAAGAAGTCCGTTTTCTTATTTCATGAGCAACAACAGTAAGAAACAGAGAGGAACAATTCAACATTTTCATGGCAGAGATGGCAGCTAGTGGACTGAGAGATCAGGACATGTTGGATGGGGCATCCAACGATGTGATCTGGAAGCAAGGATGTCATGCCTTCTAGACAAAATTTTCTCAAGGTCTATATTGACAACATGGTGGCTAAGCCCACGGATCTAGATCAGTTGAAGAAGTACAAGGGAGAAATAACGAAGGCCAAGAGGACGATCCTTGATGGAGTAAATGATCACGTAGTCTATCACATCACTAACAAAGGGACTACTAAGGAGATGTGGGATGCTTTGGAAACGCTATATCAAGGATCTTCCAAGCAGTGGAAGATGTACTTAGAGAAGAAATTGAGATCTACACAGATGTAGAAGGAGGAGTGCATTGATCTGTTCCTCACAAAGCTTTAGGAGACCCAAGATGAGTTAGCAGCTATGGGGTATACACCTCAAGGTTCTGAGATGGTGAGACTAGCCCTAAACTCAGTTTGAGAAGAGTGGCAAGTCTTTGTCTAGAGCATCCTGGGCAGGGCAGCTTTGCCACTGGGATAATATGTGGGTAGCTCTCAATCGGGAAGAGCTGAAGATAGATCTAGTTAAGTGTAAGCTTGATGGAAGCAACATCAGTGGGTTGAAGCCCAAGGAGGAGGAAGAGAATGAAACCCTTGCATTCAAGGGGCAACATGAGCAATGGAGGTGGAAGAAGGATGCCTCGAATATCAAATGTTTCAGGTGTGGTGAAATGGGTCACTATGCAACACAATGTCCTCTCAGGAAGAAGGATAAAGATGAGAAGCATGATTCGGAGGCTGCACCTGTGAAGATCGAAGAGGATGATTTTTCCATGATAGCCAAGATACCTCCATGAGGGAGGTGGGTTGATTTAGAGTTGTAGTGCGAAAGAACTATAAATGGGCAGGATCCTTGAGGAGCCCACTTCTCGGATCAATTCCTTTCTATGGGAGCTCAGATCAGAAGTAGGAGGATGAATCAGTGTCATTTGGTGAAGAGGAGTGTTGAAGTGACATATGCAGTGGCTAGAGTGCCAAGTCTGAGCAATGTAGTGCAGAGTTGCCACAATGCAGAGAGACACAATGCAGTAGCAGTAACAACACAATGGCTTCAGAGGGATAGTGTGAGACTAGAAGCAGTCAGGTCTTCAGCATCGAGATGCATCATACTGAACACCAGTTCAGTAATTTTGGATTCTTTTCCATTGCTGATGTAGTAGAAACAACAATTTGCAGTGCAGGAGCAGTTGGGAGTGGAAATGCTAGCAACAACACTGATGCAGAAATTCAAAGGGAGTTGTAGTATGGATGTAGTGTTGACAGTGGTAGTGTCAGCAACAATACAGTTGCAGCAGCAGCGCAGTAGTTGGTGGACAACATGTCAGGAATCAACAACATAGAGGACGATGCTATGAAGTTAGGATGATGCTTCAGTGGGCAGCATTGCTAGAGCACATTCCTCGCTAAGAGGGAGTGTTTATTTCTAGTAGCATCAGATGTGCTCTAAGTTTTAAATTTTGTGTTAAACAGACATGGACAACCAAAACAATAAGAAAGATAAATCATGCATTGCAATTTTATTCACAAATGATGTATATTTATGGTACATTATGTGACCGTTGGGATTCACATCCCAAGGTCTCTTGGACTGCTTTGTCCATTCGGCTTCCACGCTAACCCTTTAGGATTAGGTGTCCAACATTCCCCCCCTTAATCCGAAGGGTTATGTATGAGTCCAAGAAAAGAGCTGTAATACAAAATGTGCAATAATGCATGGCAGCACTAGGCTGAATGTGCTCTATGAAATGTTGGTAAAAAAGGGCGGTGGTTTAAGGATAGCCACCAACACTGGAACGCTTAGTGCAGTTCCTGGAACTCTTCCAAAACTGGCAAGAAGCTGTAAGTCTTCTGCTAGAGGAAGTGATCCTATTGTTTAAAAGAGGGAAACCTTCAACCGTAAAAGGGAGGCCTCACCCCACATAAAAGGTAAAACTTCAACCTGAAAAGGGAAGTCTCAACCTGTGATGGTTTAAGGATGACCAACAACTCTGGAATGCTTATGCAATTCCTGGAACTCTTCCAAAACTGGCAAGAAGCTGTAGTCTTCTGCTAGAGGAAGTGTTCTCAATTTTGTCTCCGGAACTCTTCCAAAACTGGCAAGAAGCTGAAGTCTTCTGCTAGAGGAAGTGTCCCACATCGCCAACTGAAGGCATGTTCAGACATCTTTGTCTCTGGCTACAATTCTAAAGCTGGTGTGGCAGGTTGTGGCTCAGGCTCGCTTGATGTGGCTTTGAAGCTTGTAGATGACCATCATTTCCCCCCCTGTCAGATACAATGTGAGAAGATGGAGAAAACTCAACTGCAAGACTGTT
>APFE030869931.1:0-12687 GCA_000404065.3 Pinus taeda | reverse complement strand
AATAAGAGAATAATTTTTGTGGGTGTTCCTCTCAGTTGGAGAGGTTTTGGCCCTAGTTGATTGCCTATATCTTGTGTCCTCTTATCTCATTATTTTATGGTTTGATAGTTGTTTGATGATAAGAACATAATAATAATCTAGTTGAAGAATAATCTAATCAATATAAGTAAAAGGACATCACTAGCAATTATCAAAAGAAGATGAATAACCTAACTTGTTGCCCCTAAGTTTCTCAACAGTCATGGGCTAGCATTCCAACTATCCAAACTTCTGTAGGATCTTGATAACATCCTTCCCTTTCCCAAGGGAAACTACATTAGGTTTTTCTAGAATTTTGGTCTTAAATAGTAATGCTACGATCCTTCATTCAAAAATCAACTCCCTCTTATATTGAAGAATCAAATCTTCATAACATGAAAAAAATAGGTCATCCATACAAAGAAACCAAGAAACACGTTCATCCTTCACAATATTGACATAAAGGTTGGAACTAGATTCATCGATCCTTGTTAGATAAGCATTAAATAAACTGATGAACCAATCGATTGACAATGGAACTTGTTTAGGTTCCTCATCATGCAGTTTCCCATCGACATACAGTCCATCAGGTAGAACCAATATCCTTTATCCATCTCTTAACAAAGTTAGGTCATGAGCTCATAGAAGACTCATCTTCAACAACATTCTTCAGAAATATTTTGCATATAATGGAATTCACAATAGACTACAAAGTTTAAACTTGTTGATTTTGCCTGCTCCCTCTTAGTCCAATGCTCATCAATCATCAGTTTTCTTGCCATCCCGATATTTCATTGATTGGAAAGATTAGAGAAATCCTTATTATGTACCTACAATTCTCACTGAGATAAGAGATTGAAAATAAAACAACAATAGAAATAATTTTGAAAATTCTTATCTCTTGAGAGTATATAGGATCTCTCTTAATATTGGTTCTGCTTGCATCCTCCTCATCATCAGGGAGTTAGAGTTTCTTCTTTCAGTGGGAGCAATCCATCCTATATTTCTCCAACCCTTTTGATTGGTTGAGAACTTGGAGAACTTGACTCCTTGATCTCTTTCAAATCAATATGCCCTTATGCATTCATATACTATAACCCTTTCCACATTAATCGAACAAGGTTGCCCAAGAACTTTTGTTGAAATATCCTCATGACTTTCTACTCTTCATAGAAGATGCAAGATACTAACACGTTTCATTTTTTTCCCATTGTATAGGGTTGTATTTCCTTCATCTTGGCATCAATTTGCATAACTTGTAGGTGATATCTGTCACCAAATCAAACAAATTCACTTTGTTCTTGATCTCAATCCACCTATGTCCTAGCTCTACCTCTTCCCACATGCTACAAACAACATAAATGTTGACAATGTCACATATGTAGCAGAATTATGTGGTTCCAAGTTGAGATGATATTTTGCTGCCGATATTCCTAACTCTGTATGGTTATGGATTCTGCAACAACCAAGAAAGATTTTCTAAACAATAGAACTAAGTACAAAGGGCATTTCTTTGATCAAATTTTTAATCTTGCTCATCATGTAGGCATAATATTCCATTCTTGGAGAGATGCCATATTGTTCACTCTTGAGATCAAAGTACCTTGAGTCGTCATCAAGTTTACCTACATGACTACATGTAGATAAGATTGCAATAAATGTGATGTCATTGGGCTTTGTGCCTTCCTCTTGCATTTGTTCATAGGATGCCGATGCTTCCATGTTATGTCTGTTAGAAAATTAGATCTAGTAAACTAGCTATCTATTTAAGAAACCAACAATATATCAACATATAAATAAGAACAGAAAGAGAACAAGGAAAAAGAATACAATAGATATACATGGTTCACCCAATTGGGCTACGTCCATGGGAAGGTTGTCTTCTATTATCTCCAGAAATATCCTACAATCTTACAAAGATAAAAACTACAAATAACCTGATACAAATAATAGTATGCTGTGAGCACATGATAAGATGTGATGGTATCACAAAATGTTATCTGCCTTAAGAGGCTCCCTTGACCCTATTATATACCCAGAGACGTGGAGGAATTACTCTCACATATTAAATGTGGGATAATATAATTCTCCAAAATAACACCTCTTTATATAATACATGGAGACAAGAGTATACTATGCCAGAATGGGATTTAATGTATTACTCTTTTACATAAGATTGTGGACAACTTTTGACATAATACAAAGACATTATTACCTTCCAAGGAATATAATATATTCCAACACTCCCCCTTAATAATGGATGGGAGAAGGGTCCATCCTAACACTTAGGAAGGAAGGAGTCATTACTGCTCCCCCTTGATGACAACTTCCCTCATCCCAAGCAAAGAACAAAGATGCACATACTTCGCTTCTGTCAAGGATTTGGTGAAGATATCGATTGTCTACTGCTCGGTAGGACAATACTCCAGAGAAATAATACCATCGACAATAAGACCTTGAATATAATGAGCATCAAGGTCGAGATGCTTCGTCTTGGAGTGATATACATGATTATAAGAAAGCTGAATTGCACCGCGATTGTCACATTTCAACACAGTGGACGATTTCGGAAATAAACCAAGCTTGGTAAGAACATGCTGTAACCAAACGACTTCTTTAACTGCTTCTTTGGCTGCTTTATACTCTTCTTCACATGAAGATACAGAAAGAGTCTTCAATTTCTTGCTGGACCAAGAGATCGGATCTAAACCAAGTTGAAATATGTAACCAGCAGTTAACTATCGATCAAAACTGTCACCTGCCCAATCAAAATCTGTATAACCAGAGAGTAAAACTATAGCACTACTCGAATAAAATACACCATAATGCAATGTCCCCTATAAATATTGCAAAATTATCTTGGCTTCCTGCCAATGACTTTCACTAGGCTGCTGCATGAATCGAGAAACCATACTGACCGTAAAAGAGAGATCCAATCTGCTGTGAGTTAAATATATCAAACTACCAACAAGCTGATGATAAAGAGTATCATCAACCAGTGGATTGATACACTCAACAATTAACTTTACACCAGATTGAAATGCTGTAGGAGCAGGTGTTGCGGGTGGGAACACCCTAGGGGCTTGGGTTGAAAACCCCAACAGAGCGGAGGGCATACAGTAGCAAGAAATGCACAAACAAACAATTTAAATTCTTTAACTATTGAACTGGGAAGAAGTGTCCTTACCTGGAGGTCCTAAATTTGGGTAGATCCCGTAGGGTTCAAATCCTTTGCTTCTTCCTATGCATTTGAGACCTATAAATTATCCAAGAAAAACATATACAAAAATAGTAATAGAAAGCATGTTCATGATCTATACGTTAGATCATATAAGAAAATGAACAATTATGCATTAATATAAGATTTATAAACAAATCACAACATAGATCAACGCATAAACATGATAAATAACAAGAACATGACAACATTTCTTTATTGATGTAATCTTAATAAAAAGATGGAAAACTACAACCTGAATCTTCCTCTAGCTCCAAGCGGAACCGTCCTCTAGATCCGTCCTGTCCCGGCCTCAGTAATCTTCCTCCATCAATATACACAAGGATATCGTAAGAGGGATGAAGGACATCTCAAAAGAGGAAACTAGAGTTTCCTAAAGCTTAGGGAGTGTAGGAGGCACAAGGATTTCTTTAGACTCTATCAGGGATCAATTAACTATAATATAAATATCGCATCTCTTCTCCTCTCCTCCCTTAGGCCTTCCCATGGAGGTTTATTTATACTTCTCCAAATTAGTTTTTTGTTTGTTTTTTTTGTTTTTATTTTTGTTTTTTGTTTTTTGTTTTTTGTTTTTTGTTTTTGTTTTTGTTTTGTTTGTTTTTTGTTTTGTTTTTGTTTTTGTTTTTTTGTTTTTGTTTTGTTTTTTTTTTTTTTTTTTTTTTTAAGAGTTGGGAAACAGTTGGGCCACGGGCTGTAGTAGGTAAGTAACAGTAAAACCCATAAACTCCACTCGAATTTAAGGAGATTTATTATTTTTAAGCGTTTTAACACATATACGTGGGTTGGGTATATGCTAACCCTTGTTCACATGCTTTTAACACAGGGAAAAGTAGTGTATGGGAAATAAAACACTGTTTTTAGATTTTGGACCAAGTCTGGAAAGGAAGGGTTTCCCTAGGCCATAACCAGAGCATCAGATCTACCAAGAGTGGTAAATGGTGCTATAACACATGCCCCTTAATCTATGAGGTCAGAAGGGGTACATGATGGCCGAAATGTATTAACTGTATAGAAGGAATCATGCCGAGACTGGAGAAGAGTTCACCAGAATTCAACCTGCCAAGCCAATGAAAGAGATCAGAAACAAAATGTTGTCTAAGTTGATCATACCCATGCTCAGAGATAGTAAAGCATGTTCGCATGTCAAGTACAAAAGAGGATCCAATATGCATACAATTATAAAGGAAGTGAAAATACATAATGGATCATCTGATCATATCCAAATAAGTACATGTCTGAATATCACATATAAATAACTGATCAATGATGCTAAAGTACGAAGCTGATCATTGAAGTCATAAAGCTGATCCAAAAGTACCAAGTCAAATGGTGGAATAAGTGGCACTACACTGCAACTCGGGTACCAACCTATAGAATGTTGCTGTAAGGAATTGCAACATATAAGGTGGATGGTGTCAACTTACAGAAACAAGAGCAACTGACAAGTGAACCAAGAAATGCTGATGTAAACCCGAGGTTTTCATCGACCGCCTTGGTACATTTCTACACAATGGGAATAGATGATCTGAATTCGACCATGTGAGAAATCATTTGATTACCGGTCATTGATGTATACTGTTAACAAACGTGAGACTACTCACAGATAATGATGATGAGAGCCAAGGTACCCAGTACAATCTAACAAGTGCGAATAAATAAGATGTAGTCGAACATTTGGAGGAATCTATCAATCAGGGGACAATGATGTTTTCCCATTGTCGATAGTGAAGGAGTCTTCCACTGATGATTGCAAACCCTAAGGTATTGCTAAATGGACTCTAGATCTTGTTCACATAGCAATGAGTTGAAGTCGATGGGAAAATATCTGCTAGAAGGAAGGCATGAAGGCATCCTTCATCAATCTAGCATGAGTGTAACCTGTAGACCAATAATGTGGAAGGAATCAGACGGATAAATATGTAGTAACCTAATCGAAGCATGTTTTCGGCGTACACAAGATGTAGTTAACACATGATAGAAACCCTTTGAACCAACCAATAATGAAAGCTGACACAGAGGCGAGGAATCCACCAATAGGGTCAAATGGAAACCAAGGTACTACACGAATCCCAATGTGTGATAATGAAAGTTGATGTCGAACACAAGGGAAACCACTTAGTCAAAGACCCATGTACTAATCGATGCTAAGCACAAGGTAACCTATCAATAATGAAAATAGGGCCAGGGTGCAGCTCTAGATCTATTCTCAGAGCAATTTGTCGTAGTCGATAAGAGAAAGACCTTCCATCAAGAAGTCAATGGAGACCTTCCCAAACTAGCACGAGCAAAGGACCAAATAGCTGATGTGATAATGAACATGACTTTGACAATTAGGAATGACTAACTGAAAAATACGTCAAGGGACACCGTAGAGAGGCCGACTCAGGTTTACTTCCCTTGAACAAAACAATGACTCAGCTGTGACTACATGGCATCATATGATAACTTTGTATAAGTTTATCATGTAGGTGGCATAAGCAAACTCTCCATATGATTGGAAAAGATAACCAATCAAAGGAGTACCGATTTGATAACAAGGTTAAGACTCACCTAAGTCCAACTAAAGCCCACCCCAATGGAGGAAAGACTTATCTTTTGAGTGCTTTGTTCAAAGGCGACACAACTAACTTTAGCTGCCATCAATTATGGAAATAATGTCCCATTCCTGCTCTTTTTGGGATATATAATTTTTTTTTTTCTTTTTCATATTTATGAAGCTCTAAAAATAATAAAAAGAATGCTATAGTACAGTGGAAAGAATGAGAGTCCAAAAAGAAAGTGCTCTAGTTCCTGGGAGAGGAACATTCCTATGGTCAATGCAAGGTGACGAAACTGGTCAATGACACTCAAATGAATGTTATTTCCATGGGTAAAAGGGTGTGCCAAGTTGCAGAGGCTAGGTGATTACAAGGTTGATTTTGTAGAGGACATGGTCAAAAGGTGGCTTAAACACGAGTCCAAGTGAAGCCTACTCAAGGCCAAAAGGTGCAAATAGTCAACATGCAATGTAGCAGTACAACTCAACACAAAGGAGCCTCTAGGGTATAAGGCCAGAACAAAGCGAAGAAGCTAAGAGGAATGAGTCTCCAATGCATAAGTCATGGCGGGACTACAGAGGACTCTCGAGCCTACTCAAATTGAAGTAGCATGGGCAACAAATGTCAGTGAGGTGCTAACTACGATGCCCATGTAAAGGATGGCTCTACCATCATATCATGACTTTATAAGTCGGTGAGTGAAAATGGTTTATGAATCAAGGCATGATGGGGTCGACCCTATGACAAAAAATATCGCAGTATGGAGGCTAGTATGCAAAATGTAGCGGAGAGTGATATTCCCTAACCTATATGCCAATAAGAAAGCGATACCTTCCATGATGGGCCTACATTCATGGGATAGAAGCAATTTCTGTTGCGGGTGGGAACACCCTAGGGTCTTGGGTTGAAAACCCCAACAGAGCGGAGGGCATACAACAACAATAAATGCGCAAACAAACAATTTAAATGCTTTAACTACTGAACTGGGAAGAAGTGTCCTTACCCAGAGGTCCTACATTTAGGTAGATCCCGCAAGGTTCAAACCCTCTGCTTCTTCCGATGCCTTTGAAACTTGTAAATTATCCAAGCAAAGCATATGCAAAAATAGTAACGAAAATCATGTTCATGATATATATGTTAGATCATATAAGAAAATGAACAATTATGCATTAATATAAGATTTATAAACAACTCACAACATAGATTAATGCATCAACATGATAAATATTAGGAACAAAACAAAATTTCTTTATTGATGTAAGCTAAATAAAAAGATGGAAAACTACAACTTGAGTCTTCCTCCAGCTCCAAGCGGAACCGTCCTCCAGATCTGTCCTGTCTCAACCTCAACAATCTTCCTCCATCAATATACACAAGGATATCATAAGAGGGATGAAGGATATCTCAAAAGAGGAAACAAGAGTTTCCTAAAGCTTGGGAGTGCAGGAGGCACATGGATTTCTTTAAACTCGATTAGGGATCAATCAAATATAATATCAATATCTCATCTCTTCTCCTCCCCTCCCTTAGGCCTTCCCATGGAAGTTTATTTATACTTTTCCAAATTTATTTATTTATTTTTATTATTATTTTTCTTTATTATTATATATTAATTTTTATTTTATTTAATTTATTATTTAATTTATTTTTATTTTTTAATTTTTTAATTATTATTATTATTATTATTATTATTTTTGTCAGTTGGGAAGCCGTTAGGCCATGGGCTGTAGTAGGTGAGTAACATGTAAAACCCTTAAACTCTGCCCGAATTTAAGGAGATTTATTATTTTTAAGTGTTTTAACACATATACACAGGTCGGGTATATACTGACTTGCCTGTATACACTTTTAACATAGGAAAAAGTAGCGTATGGGAAATAAAACACTAATTTTTAGGTTTTGGACCAAGTCTGGAAAGGAAGGGTTGCCCTAGGCCATAACCACAACATCAGATCTACCAAGAGTGGTAAATGGTGCTATAACAGTAGGTTGATAATTGCTCATATGGAAACAAGGCAATAAATTGTAGAATTTCCTGCAAATTCTCTACAAATCTCACTCTAAGACTATGTAGAAAATCTAACTGTAGATTAACCCGATAATGCAATATACCAAAGAAAAATACTATAATCTACTTCTACTATCAAACTTGCGGAAGCTTAAAGATCGAACTGAATCAGAGCTGAACACATATAACCATAAGAGGAAGAATCAATACACATGAAACACATAAAATACTCAGGGGAGAGCCTCAACTAAAAACCCCACTATCTATATTATCATACAAGGTGGAAATACATCAGAATTATACAAAGCCTTAGCTCTCACAGCTAGCCATCTCTTAGTACAATCCTCACAGATGCTGACAGGCAATCCTGGCTTCTCACAAGCCTTCTCCTCTGCCCTCCAAGCTCCTATTTATTTGCGCAGTTTCTCTTGGGTGATCCTCCTATTACCAAGTGGAAGACTGCCAACCAAGTAGAACACTGATCTCTCACACCGATCTCACACCCTGTAAAACTGCGCAATCCTCCTGTGCATTGATCCTTCTGCATGCATGTGTTTCCTTAATAGGAGAAAACATGCAACTGATAGTACACTGTCCCTGACATTTAGCTCAACTAGGTCTTTCTTAGAACAGACATGCATGAGTTTCTGATGAGAGAATCTTTAGTTATCTGGAGTACAATGGTTGAGTGCATGTATGCATCAATTGACTGATAACTCACAATTAGTTCCTCAAACAGTTTGGAACTAATTTAACTGGACTTAACTTGGTAAACTGAGTTAACTAATTACAACTCAAATATAACTCAAACTTATCTCCTTAATTAAGGGATAATATCCTTAATTTAAGGGATAATTGTTGCATGACTTCAGAAAGACTTATGACTTGAATTTCTCTAACTAGTTAATCCATAATGAATGAATTAATTATTTTAAAGAAGCTGGTGAGAGTAAATTCAAATTTTAATTCAAGGACAAATTAAAATTCGAATATTCTTGTTGCCACATTTCAACATAACTTTGTCACATACTTAGGTTGAGAGAGAAAAATACCATCGACCATATGCCAGATCTGAAGACCCAAGAAATAGTGCAATATACCGAGATCTGTCATCTCAAACTGCTTCTGAAGAGCAATTTTCATATCTTGAATTAATACAAGCTAGATACCAGTGATAATTAGATCATCCACATATAAAACAATAATGAGGACTTTATAACCAAAGTTCTTAACATACAGATTTGGATCATATATACAACGCTTCAAACCATTATTCAAGAAATATGCATCAATTTTATCATACCAAGCCCTAGATGCCTGTTTGAGACCATATAAAGATTTGTGTAATTTGCATACTAAAATTGAGGATTAACATAAATAAAACAAGGAGGTTGTTGCATATAAATTTCGTGAGTAAGATCACCATTTAAAAAGGCACTTTTAACATCCATTTGATGAATTTCCCACTTATAATATGCAATAAGTGATAAGATGGTTCTTATTGTGTTCATTTTAGCAATAGGAGAAAAAGTTTCATTATAATCAATACCTTCAAGTTGATTAAATCCTTTTGCAACTAATCTAGCTTTATTCTTTTCGATCTGTCCTTCTACAATGAACTTAGTTTTATAAATCCATTTACAACCAACTAAATTCTTTCCTAAAGGAAGAGGAACAAGAGACCAAGCCTTATTTCTCAAAGGATATTCATATTCAACAAACATAGCTTGTTCCCAATGAGGCTTACACTTAGCTTGAGCATAAGTAGTAGGATCATCTATGGCCAAAATTTTGGTCATAAGAGCAAATTTAGATCTAGCTCAACGAGTGTCGGAAGGATTTCCAACCTCACTACCTACAGATTCAATATTTTTCTGAGCCCAAACAGGAAGAGTAGAAGGAACATGAGTCACTTTAGGAACTTCATGAGTTTCAGGTGGAATACTTGAGGGAGAGGAAGAATCCAGATCAATAAGAGGCACAAAACTAGAAGAAGGAGTAACATGAATAGGAGTAACAGGTGGTATTGGTAAATTCAAGGTAACATGATATTCTATAGACTCAGGTGGGGAAGAGAATTCATGCTATAGAACCTGTTGTTAGAGCTTATATTAGGATTGCAGTGGTATGAGGTTGTATTTCTCCAATTAAACATCCCTTTTGATTATGACACTTTGATTAGAAGGATCAAACAACCTGTAATCCTTGGAATTCTCATCAGAACCAATGAAGATACACTTGTGAGATTTTAGTTTTAACTTTTTCTGTTTTTCATCAAGAATATGATTCCAACGTTCACAACCAAACACTTTAAAATTACTAATATTTGGTTTACGTCCATTCCATTTTTCCTCAGGGGTAACATGCTTAACAACTTTAGTAGGAGCTCTATTTAAAATAAAATTAGCACAACAGATGACTTCAACTCAAAATTTCTTATGCAGTCCTTTAGAATAATCCATACATCTAGCCATTTCAACTAAATTTCTGTTTTTCCTTTCAGCTACGCCATTTTGTTGAGGTGTGTAATGAACAATATTTGATGTTGAATACCATGTTTAGATAAATATGCATCAAATACTTGCTTAACAAACCCCCCATGCCCTCCCCCACCCCATTATCAGATTGCAAGGTTTTAATACTCTTCCCAAATGCATTTTCAACCATGGATTCAAATTCTTAAAATTTTACAAATGTTTTATTTTTATTTTTCCAAAAAATAAACCCAAGATTATCTACTAAAGTTATCAATAAAGGTAATAAAATAAACTGCATGAGATATTGAAGGAACTTCAAGAGGATCACATATATCACTATGAATTAATTGCAAAGGTTCTTGTAGCATGCCATGCTTTACCTTTATTAAACATTTCTCTACGATGTTTACCAAGAACACATCCTTCACAAACACCAGTAGTAGAAAAAATATCAGGCAAACCATGAACCATTTTAGTTAGCATTTTAATTTTACCATAATTCAAGTGACCCAATCTTTCATGCCATAATTGGCTTAGTTCATCAGAATGATTAACATAGGTCTCTTAGTTGAATTAAAACTATCAAATTTATATAAACTAGTTGCATTATCAATAGGACCAGAAGAGACTACTTTGTAATTTCGGTTGATATCTTTAAGAACATATTTATCAGGCCAACCTTCAAATTTAAAACCTTTCTGACATGCACGATAAATAGAAAGTAAGTCAATGGGCATGTTTTGAACATGAAAAACATCTTCCAATTGACCATTAGCAACACTAATATTACCGGAACTAATTACGGAAATTTGTTTCCCATCACCAATAGAAAATTTCTAAGATGAGTGCTTATTAGTGTCATAAGATGTAAATAATTAAACATTACCAGTCATATGTTTAGAAGCACCATAATCCATTATCCATTCCACATTAGAAGAAGAATTACTAGATGAAACAACACATGCACATAAATCTACTTAAGATTCATTAGAATTTTTCTTGTTAGCTTTAGCCATTAAACGTTTCGCTTTAAAGCAATTCTTTCAGGATGGTTAGTTTTACCACAATGTTTACAAGGATCACACACTTTCTTCCTCTTACTAGTTTCATGATGTGTGTGAGAAGCATGACCATTATTATTAGTATGATTAGAAGTGTGTGAATAAGAACCTTTAACATTATTAAATCTTTTCTTAGGATTCTTATTATGTGCCATAAGAGCTTTATTAGGTGAGACTTGTATTGAAACAATCAAACTTTCTTGCTCATTTATCAACCCTTTACAAAAATCATCAAAAGTAGGTTTCATGGTACTTTGAGACAATTCAAGAGCCATATTCCTAATTAGGATGAACATGTCAAAACAAGATGGCAATTTTTGTTCTACAAGAATGATAAGAGCAATGTGTGTCTTCTTGTAATATTTACCACAATTATTTAACTTTTCATTTAAGATCTTCAATTCAACAAGGTATAATTCTACTATATAAAAATTAGTAGGATTTATTTCATGAATCTTCTTTTCAAAGTAATAAGAAGAAATATCATCATATTTATCAAATAAAGAATCAAGAATTATCCATACCTCAATCGAGTTGTTTTCTACCTCAATACTTACCTGAAGACTATATGAAACCACTTGACCAATGATCCTGTTAGCCTCTTGCTCATAGCAGGCATTCATCTTTCATGATTGACATGTTTACATGCCAAATATGTCATGCTCTGCAGGCTGCAATGTTCCATATTTGCTGCAGAGGCCAAAGAAGTGTCCATGAGAGTGTGCTAGTCTAAGTGCCTCTGCTGCATTCCAATTTTGATAAGTTATTCCATTTTTGAAGAAATTTTCAATTAAAGGGAGATCCAAACAGCTTAATCTTGGTCTCCCTAGGTTTCAATTTCCTATTGTAGAATATAGAGAATCATTATCTGTCCAAACAGTTTAAACTTGGCAGATTCTTAGATAGTGTTGTGGTAAAAACACAACCCCCCCATTTTTGACTTGTTCAACTCAAATAATGGGGACCCTTTCTATAAAAATTTTGGCTAGGCACCTTTTTGGATTTTTATTTTAGTTGATCTCCCTACGCTTTTGTTAATTTTTATTTTTCGTTGGATTCTTGTTTTGATTGCTTTGTTAGAATCGATTTTTTATAAGCTTTCCATCGACGCTTGTTTCGCCTCATTTGGTCAACTGGTTTGAAAATGGCGCTCATTTGAAAATCTGATTATTTAGCTAGCCTGGGTTAAAAATGTATAAAATGTACAATATCGCATTTTGTAAATAAATTTGTCCAATAATGCATTCAGTTTAAATATTAACTCGTAGAGAGTTTTACTAACATTTTTTATTTTTAGTTATGCAGCCAAATTATTAATTATCGGGATTTCAAGAAATTCACTCTAATT